>BCLG01000983.1:40998-58413 GCA_001602295.1 Zoysia matrella | reverse complement strand
GTGGTCTCTCTGTCTGGTTTCGTTCTGGTTCGTCCTTTTTGGTCGGCGAGCGGGGATCGGATTGATCGGGCGTGGTCGATCGGCGGCTTCGATCCATTTGAGTGCCATTAGAGCAATTGATTTTTTTTTTAGAATTCTAGTTGTGGAGAAAGTTACTTTCTCCGATGTGGTGATAGTAACAGTTAAGAGCCGTTTCGGCGATTCGATACGTGCACTGTTTGGATTCAGTTGCTTTGGTCAGTGGCCGTCTGTAGAAACCCTAGTTTCTGCGATTTTATCGCGTTTGTCAGGCAGGCGTTTACTTCGATTTTTAGAGCATCGCATACGAATTTGTTCTGCTTCGTGTCTCTTAAACTCCACTTCGGCGTATGTTCGTGGCACTAGAGTTAGAATAGGAGTATAATCTGGAAGGTTTGGTATCCACTCGATGCAGGATTGTTTCACCTTTACTGATCTGGCAGGTAGATCTTCTTACTGTTGATTGTTTTTAAAACCCGTATGTGTCTGAAGTATGCTAGATTTAGTTGTTTTTTTTAGTACCTCGGTTAGATCGAGTCAAATACCGGCTCTTCGATCGCTGTAGTTAATTGCCATGTCGGTGCTGTGATCTGCCTGTCCCCTCCCACTCGCGTCTCGATCACACGTCGGTGCACGCGGACGAGGGTCACGCGAAACGTTTCTGCCCACGGACTGCAGCTGCCCTTTTTCTCTGTGAAAGGCTCTACGTTTGCATTGCTTCCGATGGCGAATGACTCTAAGCCTTCGTATTTTATTTATGCACAATGCTGTGCTCTTTCATGCCTTCCGTGTTATATAAGCAAGTAGGAACTTTTATGTCAGTTCTCTGATAAATATATAAGCCATGCTGGTAGAATAGGCCTCCGTTTTATGAAATCCGTTCTCTTATTTTAGAGGTGAAGAACCTGGGACCATGGGCAAAGGGGCTTCTGAAAGGGATGCCGGCGGCAGCGGCAGGACCTGCAGCAATGGCCCCCGTCGCAAAGTATCCGCTGGTTCTGGCAGAGGAGAGGACGCGGCGGCCGGATGTTCTTCATCATCTTAAAATGTATGAAGGAGGGTGGAACATCACCAACAAACACTATTGGGCGGTATGTGTTGTTGTCCCTATACTTTAAAAAGTCTCATGCTTATAAAGTTTCAATTTGTTAGAGCTGTCGGTGTAGTATGTCAGTAGTACAATTTTTTCGGGTCGTTGGAAATCAGGTTAGGTTTGACGGTACAGGTTTTTATTTATGTACCACTATCAGCTTCATATTGTATGCCGACGCTTTGAGGAATAGAGAAAGGTCCGGGTTAAAGGAACTGGAATAGCCTGATTCTTTTCTTCCTACTGGAGGAAACATACATAGGTCAAAACAGTACTTGGATGTTTCTGATTGGCCAATTGTAATGCCTACACTTGATTGGCCGCAAAGTGTGTTTGTTACACATTTAAACATGGCCAAAAGACTGTACCCAATGACAGGTCTAATTGTCTATAGCTCTGAATTTACTGGAGAAGCTCAATTTTCAGATATTTGCAGTAGATATTGAGATATCACTCTGAGTGCTTTATTCTCTTGGAATTCCTTTTGCCAAACTCAGTGCAATTCTCGTTTAGAAAGTTAAAAGAAAACAAAATTACACTAATTCCAACCTGGACCTTTTTGTATACCAAATATACAATAGGACTACTATTTTGTCCATCTATACCTTTTGATTTTGTTGCATACTCATTGTTTCGTGCTATACTAACTGAATCATTTATTTTTCAGTCTCTTTCATTCACAGGTGTACTAACCGCATCATTTATTTTCAGTCTGTTTCGTTCACAGGTGTTTCTGGATTTCTTCTTGCTACCTTGTGGTTTATTTTGTTTGGGTTAGCTATGGCTGGACATTGCCTTTTTACATCAAGAACAGGCAAAGGAAAATTTTCTCTTGCAGATGCAGTACATCCTGCATTGTTGGTGGTATTCGTGCTTAGTTTAATGTAATTCACTAAACCCCTTATGAATTGTATATTGTTTTGTAATTTTTAGATGATTGATGTTCAGATTATTATTCTGCTTTTTTGTGTCTGGTTCATTTTCTATAATTAATTTCTTATTCATAGTTTCTGTATATCATCACTTGTTCTTATATCTTCTTATTGATTTGGTACCAGATCTGGATGTGCTGTCCTTTTGTATGGGCAGAGTGAATTTCATGATGAAGCAACACACACTGTGGATTTCATTGTAAATCAATCTGATTTCACTATTCAGACGCTAAGGAATGTTACGGAATACTTGTCACTGGCGAAGACAATCACTGTGGCCGCACTCTATATTCCATCAGATGTTCAAGGTCAAATTGACAATTTGAAGGGAGACTTGGATAAAGCAGCCGATACCATATGTCTGAAGACCTCAGAAAACTACAAAAGGATAAGAAAACTTCTACATAATGTGTACGTGGGAAAATGCCCTTCACTAGTTGTGTTGTTTTCCTGACCCTTAGAATCAGCACGTGAAGATTACACATTATATATTGTCTGAAGGCCAGTTGGCACCAATGTACTGGAAAGAATCATACTGCATCCCAAAATGTCTAATTATTGCATTGCTACTATTGCAGATCTGCGGCATTGATTTGCATAGCTGTTCTGTTACCTGTTCTTGCAGTCCTTGGATATGGTATGCAGTCCTGTTAATCCATATGCTATGCAAGTTTTTTGTTTTTCCCTTTTTTGTTTTTACTTCTGGTACGTTTCTACTCTCTACTGAACACGACCTCCCCTCACTTTCTCAGGGTTAAAACAGTATGGACCAAAATATACAGTTTACTTGTAAGTTTTCTCTCTCTTCATTTATAAAGTATTTTTGTTTGAACTGGTATGTACCTCAGCTATTTTCAAACCTTTCCATTTGGATTTTACAGATTTGTTACATTATGTGGGATAATTGTGGTGGGTCTCTTCATTCTTCTTGGAATTTTCCTGATACTGAATAGGTATTACTTCCTGACATAGTGCCTTTCTTGTGGTGCAGATAGGTTTAAGGTTGTTTACTAATGTAATCAATGTGCCTTTCCTCGAGTATTCTGATTTTGTGAGTTTTCTGTTATGCAACCAAATAACATCATTCTAGGGCCAATGTGCTATGTAAATTTGCTTTTTGGTTGATATATGCTCTATGTTTCAAATGTGAGTACTAATTGATTTCTGTGCCGAACAACTAGGCAGTTCTGTTTTGTTTTTAGGAGACCTCGACCTAGTATTAAATTGTAACATGATCTTTTTGCAACAGTGCTGCAAAGGATACCTGTTTAGCAATGGACCAGTGGGCACAACATCCTCAAGCAGAGACAGCTCTCAGCAACATCCTTCCCTGTGTAGATGAAAGTACTACCAATCGAACCTTGTACCAGAGTAAACAAGTTGTAGTGATTCTTGTCAGAATAGTTAATAGAGCTATATCTGCTCTTTCAAACCGAAGACCCCATCATAAGCATCCTGGGCAAATAATGCCTTACTTGTGTTCTCCATATGATTCAAACTTCAATGATCGGCAGTGCAAGTCTAGGGAGGTCACTTTTGACAATGCAACAACAGTAAGTATCAAAATCTTTCTTGGGGTCGTTTGCATTTCTTCACAACTTTAGTAGCATAATTTACCTAGTTTGAAAAATCTATCTTACCAGGCATGGCAAAACTATACGTGCATGGCTCCAGACACTGACTTGTGCTCAGGCAACAGAAGCTTGACTTATGACATCTACAGCCAACTTGTCCTGGCTTCAAATGTAAGCTATGCTCTGTACCACTATGCCCCCGTTCTGCTCAATCTCCAGGACTGCAAGTTTGTCCGTGCAACGTTCAGCTCTATTGCCTCACAGTACTGCCCGCCTCTGGAGAGTGACCTGAGATTAGTCTCAGTAGGCCTGGCACTCATCGCCTCTGGTTTTGTACCCTACCTTCTCTGGATGCTCTTTGTGGACCGCCCCCAAAGGGAGGAGGTGTCCAATCTGGCTTCAGGGTCGAGGATCATACCAGTAGACAACTCTCCATGACAGGAACCGGATGAGTCTGCTCACTTCCATGTTTAACCGAACTTTAGTATAGTTCCGTGGTTATGTAAAATATTTCTACGAGTATAGCAAGTCCTGTGGAATAGTTAGGAAAACAGGAAAAGGCTGAAGCACTGGGGCAAAGCCCCATTTTGGAGAGGAGATTTAGGTGTGCTTCCTTCTATTGTATGTTTACGCCATGGCCCAGGAAACTGTTGTAAGGAACCAGTATGAAATAATCGATTTGGGGTAGACTGCCCCATCACAACGACGAATGAGAAGAGTTTGTTCTGTGATTCTGAAGGCATGACCTATCATGCAGTATATCATGTAAGATGTCTTAGTCGTATGTAATTGAGGGTACTTTCTTGGTTGGAAGAGAACTGAGCTAATGAAGGATTTTTCAGAATACGGGAAGATATCTCCAGTTCCGGGGTTCGGAGTTGTACATATGGACAGCCTGTGTCAGTCAGCCTTGGGTACAAACTCCCCCCACCAACCCCCCGCCCTCCTTTTTATTTTATTTTTTTTGCCAATTTAGATTCATACCATTACAATTTTGTAAACTTTAAAATATGACATCTATGTGTCAATGATAGATGATAATGACACGTATATCTAAATAGCATATTTTAAATTTTATAAAATTATAATGACATACATCAAATTAATCTTTTTTTTAAGAAAGAGAGAGAGAGAGGAAAACTTTCCGGGTATTGTGATCTGCATGTAGTGTACTCGAGTTTACCGGCAAAACAGTGCGTGCACATCTTTCTGAGTGCCTTCTAATGTTATTATCAACATGCTGTCAAGCATTATAAGTTATCTGTGTGAGATCATTACTTTTGCTTCACGGACAACCGTCTGTTACCATCCAATCCATCTCCTGTGTTTCGGACGCAAATAGCGATGGAGAAAAAAAAAAGATGATCTCCATTCTCCAGATAGCATGCATCTTCAGTAAAAAAAAAAAGAGGGATGCAGCAAAAGCAAAAGAAGAGGAAAAGATCTGAGGCTTTTACCCTGGCTTGGACCTGAAGTAAAACAATTACACGCCCTTTTTTACCGCACTTGTAGATTTGTGGCGCTCACAAAAGTTACTCCCGTGCGTCGCAAGTTTTTCACTAGCGTCTAGATTGCGTACGCACTCCTCGTTCCTTCTTCTGCAGAGAAGTGGATGCATCATTGCATTAGGCTTTAGCACTTGGTCTTCGCTTGTAGAAGGCAGTAACAATTGTGTCTCCAGCAGCTTAAGGTTTGGTGCTTTTATTGTGAGCTCACTTGCAGAGAGAGCAACATGGAAATTTTGTCTTTATATTTCTGGAATGTTAAATTGTCATGGTGGACGTATTTTGTTTTTGTCTCCTGGTTTTTTTTTCTCATAGCGACCAATTATTAATTCGTGGCGAATGAAAATTTCTAGTGATAGCCAGCGACCACAAAACGGATTCTGAAATATGTGTCGACAAGAGAATCATCCAGTCCCATGTGTAACAAGACACGCCACTTCTTCACTTCTGCTACCATTTTTTTTTCTTTGTGACGCCGTGATACTGGCCGTTGACTTTGCCAGTACTACAAGTAGTACAAATACGGAACCACTCACGTTGCGGCGTTTGACCTGCCTCCATCGTGGGGCCGTTGGAGATACGGTGGAGTTGATAGTCTTCAGGCCCATGAGCACAGGGATTCTGTAGGACACGACGAAAGAGAGCGTGCTAGCGAAGGAGTGGTATACGAAACGAAAACGGTAGTATTATCTGTTTGATTTTCAAGTCAATTTGCTCGGGGGCCAAAATGTATCCTGACCTGATCAGAGAAACAGATGAACCAGCTGAGAAGTTTGGGCACTTTTGATCTGAATCATGGTATGCGCTGACCTGAATCGCCGAGTGCCGGTAAAGGATTTCCCATATTTTTTAGGCCCATCATTCCATCTGCAGATTTCGAGTAATGTATTTCGGTATTGGCGTTAGCTTCCATATACCGTATGTTCCCCGTTGCCCATGTAAAGTTGGTGTACTTGATGCTGCACTTGAACACTAGTGCATATGAATCCTGCGCCCTGGGGTGAAAACTTGACGCTGCACTTGAACACTAGTCATATGCTGATGAATGAAGCGACACAACGATGGGTTAAAACCTAACCGCTGCACTCCCAGCAGAGCCTGTAATGCATGCGTAACTTTCTGTCCGCTCCATCTGCATTATTATTATAACCATTTTTCCCCACATTTTAGTTTGGACCACAAGGCCATTTTTTGCGGCAGATGCAAGAACCATTATTTAGTCATCATATTGCAATGCTCCGATCGTGGAACCAGAATATAGGCCAACCAAAACAGGTCACGCACACCTAAACAACCCGGTTTAATCTGCGCGAGTCCATATGGCCGCGTGCGGTGCGACGAGCTTGGTTGCGGAGTTCACCAACTAGGTGACCATAATTCGGCGCATTTTCAGATGAGTTGGTGGTGGGTTAGACGAGTGGATCGCCGGCCATCCGCTTCTTGTTTTTAAGTTGAACAGCCACAGCGGTCTAGGATTCCTAGCTACTTCCGGCGGCGCTGACCAGCTTCGTTTTGGCAATGCAGGTCGGCATTGTCAAAGCAGCCACCCTGCCACTACGGGATACTTCCTCCATTCTCTGAATTTAAATTAATTATATGCTGTTTTAAACAATACTTCATCCGTCTCAAATTATAAGTTATTTTAAGCTTCTCAATTTTTTTTAAATTATAAGTCGTTCTCATTTCACGAAATACTTTTTTCTCTTCTCAATATATCTTCGCTATCTCTCTCCTTCTCCATTTTAAAACATCTCAATTTTTTTAATTTTTTTAATTCTCGTGCCCAACTTCAAACTAACTTATAAAACGAGACAGGAAGAATATTATTTAGAGAATAGAAAGTACTACATAGAGCGTGTCCAAAAGAATTGAATTGCCACGTGAAACAATGGTCGTCGTAAGTCATAAAATAAAATGAAAGACTAACCACAGCAAATCCTATGTCTCCTTTAGAATAGACAAAAAAAAATCTGTTTTCTGTATTTTTTTTGTGCAATTGAATTAATTTTGAAAAAAAAAAAGGAGAAACGAAACTGCGGATGAGAGGACAGTGGGCATCGTGGTGTGGCGGCAACGAGGAGAAAGCGAAAGTGGCCGTTGCAATCGCGGCAAACGTGTGCAAGACCACGGCGGGTGGCCTACCGCTTCCTACAACGAGACCCCAGACAGAGGGGCAGCGTCGTAATCTCACCGGCTGCCGTTGCCGTAGTGGTGGGCCACCTGCAACGAACCCCGTATTACCCTCGAGCTTCGCGCACTTCCGAGGAGTGCGGTGGCGCGAGAATCTTCCGCGCTAAAATGATGGCTCTCTCAGCCGTCGATTAGTTCCTTCTTACAAACAGCTCCGTGAATGTCGTGCGAATTTGGACGCCTCGACAAGTCGACATGCGTATTGCACGTTCTGGTCGAAGAATCTCTACGAACCCTTTTGCTTTGGCGTTTTCACGAATGGATGCAAACTCAAATTTCAGGTCTTGTAGCAATGGACTTCAATACAAAACGAAGAAAAGGCGAGCCTTTCTTTCACTGGCTCCTGCATCCTGCAACTGCAAACCTCCAGAAAAATACTTCGAAAGCTTTCGGAAAGTGCCAAGGAATCGGAGCTCATTCCAGAGAACCCAGCTTCTAGTGCTCCTTAACAAACGAGCAGCAGGAGTATCAGGGAAGCTGTTGCCGGTGCTTATTACCACGTTTAGCCTTGCCTCTCTTTCTGATAAATCAAATAATAACAAAATTTTGTATATTTAATTTTTTTAATAAAATAAATAAATTAAAATTGATGTTAAAAATCGACATTATCAAAAACCGCAGGAGGAGTAATTTAAATCTGTGCGAAGCGAGAAAGGGCCGGAGGGAGGAGGAAGGATTCCGGAGTTCGCTTCGCCTTGCCAGTTGCCTGGCTTGGCTTTTGGTCTCTCCTCCTGCATCGTTGCATTACATGCTCCTCCACTCCACTCCACCTCTGGTTGCTTCCGTTAACCCCTCCCCCAATCCAATCCTCCCTGCCGTGCCGTGAGTCCCCGAATAACCCCGCCTCGAATCCAACCTTCCAAGCGTCTTCTTCCTCCTCCTCCCGCAGCTCTGTTCGTGGTACTTTGGACCAGGTAAAGTTGTTTTTTTCCCTGCCTTCCTCTGCTTCTGTAGTCGGGTGGTGCGCGCGTTGAGATTTTAGAGCGCTCTTGTCACCTTCGCCGCCTGCGTAGCCGCCATCTTCTTCCCTAGTCGACGTAGTCGTGTTCCCGGCGGCGCTTCTTGGTTCTTCGGTGAGGTTGTTTGGTTTTATTGGTACTATTTGATTTATGCGTGTGTGCTCCTCATTACAGTACGATTTTTCTTCGATAAATGCGTGTTTTGGTGCGGCTCTGTGCGCTGTAATTCTAGCAACCGCCCCTATTGTGCCGGCTCTCCCTTCATCAATTCCTCTAGTTCCCTCTCCATTCAAGGCGGCCTTGTTACTTTGTTAGGAAATGTGGAGCTTTTACCTGTTCTTGGTACAAACTGCTGACGAATCGATCCAGCGCTGATAATCTTGGCCTCTCGTGTTCCCGCCGCTGTGGTTCGAGTGAGTCAACCTCCAGGATTATCACTCGCAGTTAGTAGTTTCTGTCAGTTGCCAACATCTGGGAGCAGTTGCATATGTCGCATAGTTTTTTATTTCCTGCTGTGAGCCTGCGATCGCATTCTTCTTCCTGCATTCGTATCCTTGATGTGCATCTTGGCACTCCTACCAATGTTCCCAACAGAACTCTGCAATTGCAATCACGTTGATACTTTTTTTCCCTCAAAAGTCCGCGATATGGGAAGAGAGCTACAATGCTGTTTCCTGGACTGAACCGTTGGTTGCGTGCAGGCAGGACTGATGGGCGATCACCTCGCGTTGCTCGTGGACCGGTTGCTGACGGAGTCGACGCTGGAGGCCGCGATCGGGAAGCAGATGGTCGATCTGCAGCCTGAGACGGTGGCAATCGACTACTGCCGCGGTGGTGATGGATGTGGCAGCATGCCGAGTAAGGTGGTGGAGTGCAGGATTTGCCAGGAGGAGGATTGGGATACCAGCATGGAGGCTCCTTGCGCATGCTGTGGCAGTCTCAAGGTACTAGAGTATGCTCTTAATCCTGTTCTCTTTTTTTTTTCAGTAAAAAACGCTGCCACTATGCAACAGAATTGTGGCCGTAGTTAGTGACGACAATGTGTCCGTTTTCAGAATTCATAAATAAAGTGTGTCACATCACTTATGGTCACATAAAGGTTCTCTTTTTTGCAGCTGGAGGTGGTGATTGATTTGATATTCCTGATTTTTTAAGGTCTTACTACTACAGGTTTCTAGTTCAACTAGTTATTGTCGTTGACTTGGCATGACAATTTTTGACATTAATGATTAGAGTTTAGATGAAGTAGGCCATACAATTAGGACTTAACCATCAGTCAGGCAATCATCATAATTTTGACAAGAGATAATGAACCAAATCAACAATGTTTGTCTCAGTGTTTCTTGGACGGCATCGCCTAGGAGTATGAGTGTATTGGGCCTTCATTTGACAATGACTTAATATAGTGTTGAAAACAAAATGGAAGGGGCATGTGCTTGGTGTCTTCCAAAAGCTAGGGGCAATGAAGGGATCTATATGTGATTGTGACGTTCACACAATTGTGGGACAAGTGTATTGAAGCTTCAGGGGGACATGACAGCTTTAATCTTATTGAGTGTTATTGTTCTGATCTTGGTTTTGTATCATGTTTTACGAGGACTGAACTAAGAAGATGTATTGCTTCAGCTGGCCAAATTTAAATTACTACCTTCTCTCTTTCTTGCAGTATGCTCATCGGAAGTGCATTCAGCGTTGGTGCAATGAGAAAGGTGACACCATCTGTGAAATATGCCTGCAGGTAAAAGTGCTTATGTGGATTATGCATACTGGTTATAGGTTTAAATCATTTACTTTGGTAATGCAGTTTTGATAAATGTGCAACTGTGGAAACATACTTATGAACTTTGCAATATTTGTTCAGCAATTCAGGCCAGGTTACACTGCCCCACAACAACTGTTCCACTATGGAAGTATACCAATGAACTTTAGGTAGTCATCTTTTTAAGCATTCTTAAGCAAGTTAGTTCTTGCATTATTCGCTGCCTGAATGCTTTAACATCTCTCGGCAGAGGAAACTGGGAGATTGCCCGGCAAGATTTTGATGATGCCCGGATAATAACAATGATGCCAACAGAGCGTGTGTTCATGGACAGTTATGACGACTACATGCCTATCAGGACAAGAAGCAGCATTATCTGCTGCCGAACAGTTGCTGCAGTCGTGAGTTTATATTGATTAGCTAACTTAAAAACCAAATCTTTTGACGTGGTTTCCTGCATTTCCTTTCTGATGAAGATCTGGCGTTCTATTGCAGTTCATGTCACTCCTGATCCTTCGCCACACTCTTCCTCTCATGATCGGTGGAAATGGGGAGTACTCATTGGCTTTTTTCTCAGTAAGATTGATTATCATGATTCGCCATTACCTTTATGACATTGATTATTGTTCTCGAGTTTATGTATCATACTTCACATTCTGCTTCTCTTCCTTGGACAAGCTTCTCATGCTAAGGACTGCTGGAATTCTATTTCCTATCCTGGTGATGGTGAGAGCTTTGGCAAGCTTCCATCGTCGACGGTGGCAGCAGGTAATTTCATCAGTGAATGTTTTGCCATTATTGGAATCTGCACAAGTGTTGACATTCCCGGCTGTTCTGCTTTGCCAAATGTACCTCTAACCATGTTCGTCCTGTCCAGTTTAGCATTAACAGACATTTCATAGTAGCATGTCACACCTGTGCAGATTTCTCTATCTGTTTGTAGCATTCCGGATTTCTATCAGGCATAACTCTGGGGTCTAGATCACTTAATACTGCAGGAAAACCAGGAAGCATATTTATCTTCGTCAGAAAGCGAGGACGATGAAGAGGAAGAAGAGGATACATATATCAATTCTGGACAATCAAGTTATTCGCAATCACACTCCATACCAGTCTACTGACATAATCAAGAATCCTCGGATCCCCTAATCTGACACAAAACTTCAGTGCTTTCGTGTGGCTGTCAGAAGCAAGGATGAACAAATAAATTCAAAAAAAAAAAAAGGAAAATGAGTATATGTATCAATTCTGGACAATCAAGTTATTCGCAATCACGCTCCATACCAGTCTACTGACATAATCAAGAATCCTCGGATCCCCTAATCTGACACAAAACTTCAGTGCTTTCGTGTGGCTGTCAGAAGCAAGGATGAACAAATAAATTCGAAAAAAAAAGGAAAATGAGTATATGATGACATAGTAAGGTACTAGCATGAAGCCACTCGCTTCAATGTGCATAGAGAAAAATGTAGTTGTTCTGTACATACGAAAAATAGCAGACTAGTTGCTGCCCCTGATGTATAAGTTTGTAACTTGTGCGCCTCTACCGCAGCGAG
Organism: Zoysia matrella; assembly: GCA_001602295.1. Taxonomy (NCBI): domain Eukaryota; kingdom Viridiplantae; phylum Streptophyta; class Magnoliopsida; order Poales; family Poaceae; genus Zoysia; species Zoysia matrella. Next base: position 46,830 of record BCLG01000983.1, on the reverse strand, counting down.
TTCAGCTTACCGGCTTACCCTATGTGCTGTCAAAGTAAGCAGATGAAAAAAAATTGTGTTTATTTCCTTATTTCTCTACTTAGCATTTATTTTCGTTCTCGATCTTATATTTTAGGGGTGTAAAATAGTGATCATGAGGTTACCATCCGAAGCTCTTTAATTTAAAAAAAATGAAGTAAATTCTCTCACTTTTGAAAAAAAAAAACATTTTCTTTAAACTGAAGAGGTTAAAAGGGTAACTTTATGTGCACCTATTACTTCTTTTGCATTTTGCCTTATGGATCGCAGCCAAATTGCACATTTTTTTTATTAGTATCATGCTCACCGCGTTCTAAACATACTGAGGGAAGTTTTTTTTTTCCCTGCGTCAAATATCTGAAACAACGTTTGCATATCAGATTGAATCAGTTGCTCAACTCGCTTTCAGAAAGAACATCCAAGCCAGCCATATCAAATCAACATAACAGCTGAAATGTGAAAAACCTATCCAACAAGGTAACGTACTAAGATATCATCCAGAAACACTTGTGATATGGGTACATCGTTAATAATAGGTATAGGAAGCGTCGGGGGATTAAACATTGCATATGCATATACATTTCACTTATGCAGGAAAGCAACTGTCGCGATGCAAGGGCTATCAACAGTAGGGTAACTACGGACATGGTCGAGGTAGCTGAACACTGCAGCATCACTGGTTACCAATCCTTCTGAGCCCATAGCACCAAGCTTTCGCTGGTTGAAGTTCTCTACCTCCTGCACCAACTCATCCTTGGTTCGGCTGCATGATGTGATTACCTAAAAAGTTACGTAGAAACAGCATAAGAGGCAATGATCTATTTTGGATACATACAAGGGATATATGCAACTGCTTTGTCACAAAAGTTTCAACAGAGTCCAAATATATAGCAGGAGGATTAAAAAAAATCACACATGGATAACAATATCGAGTAGACAGTGTAGGTGTAAAAATACTTTCACTGTCAACGTAAAACTGACAATTCATAATCAAGCCACAAATGTACTGGCAACAAAAGAAGAAAAAGATAATCAGGTTCAATTTTGGATGGAAGAACTGACCAATGTGCCACCGGGGGATACAAGCCTAGCAACTGACTGCCAATACATCATTCTGAAATGCAGCAGATGAATATAGATTAGACATTACTTTTAAAAAAAAATAGATTATACTATTAGAGAACAGGTGGCCATATCCTTTCCAATATTTGGAATGAAGCAATTAAAAATATGTAATCATTGGTGTAAAAACTTACTATTTATGATATTGCACGAAGAATAAGGGCATATGAACATATAAATAGTAAAATATATGTTTACCTCTTCACAGGTCCATCAGGATGGTGCCCAATTGCGTCAAGAGTCCCTTCATCCATGACAAGTTCAAATCTTCTCTCTAGCTTTGACTCTAACACATCATCCACCTGCAAAAAGACCATTGGTGTAAGCTTAAACGGTATTTCAGCTTTTCTGATCTTGAGGCTAAGTTTGTACCTAATATACGACCTGATCATAAAGGAAATATTATGATCTGTCTGAAGAAAAGAAAAGAAAAGAAAAGACAGCAAATTGGACATGCCATGTGAACATGGATATCGATGTAAACATTATATGCTCCACCAATTTACTCACCAAAAAATTAATGTGCTCAAATCCATCACGAATTGCAAGATTTCGAGCAAGCTCAATGGCACCCTCACTATAGTCAATCCCAGTCAGATCAGAAAACCTGTGTACTGTATATCAGTACACCAAGTACTTATTTAATAACGCAAATTAAAAATTTGACATTTTCTCAGCATACCCTTGCTTTGCAAGCTGCTGTAAGAGTCTACCACTCCCAGTTCCAATGTCAAGTACACTGCAGCTGGGCAAATCCTTGCTTGAACACAAATTTCTGGTCCAGCCTACCCGCACATCCATGACCTCAGTGCCAAACCTGCAAACCCACATGAGATTTCATAAACAGTGATGTAAGTATTAAATCTATAAACAAAAAAAATACAAATCTATATTAGCATCACACCTGGAACAGGGAATTTGATGAAAAGGGTTTGTTTGTCCAAGCTCAGGATTGATAATGCGATTCAGAGAAAATACTAATATGCAGATTCTGATTCTTTTCTTAATTTTGACTATAGGAAGTGAACATTGCCTATACAAGACGAGCCTCTGATACAAGATAATAATAACCCACATTGCCTTATATAAAGACTTGGCAGTAAAATTGGTACAGCTTGAATACGTATGGGAGGAGGTTTTTTTTATTCCATCCTCAAGTAAAGTCCCTTGATACAGCTCTACAGGCTAGTTTTGGGTTGAGAACTTGCGAGGCTGTGATGCGCTACGTAACAGAATCTAGCCTGTGTTGGAAATATCTACTATTCCAGTATTTTGTTGTTAAGAATCATATAAAGGCATTCCTAACTATCTAAAACGTTTGGATTTAAGATATGAGAACTCGAGATGGCAAACAGACCCTATTTGGCATGCTAATATAGAAAAATAGTCTGCCCCTGTAACATCATACTAGTGTAATGTTAGCAAGCTTTACATTCTTCAATATATGCTCATGATTGTTAATATCATATTCTGAGCAAATCATACGTGCCAACGAACAAAGCATTTATCACTGGGGAAACAAAGGATGAATTGCAATGCACATGACTAATTAGGTTAGCTCAAAAGAATTTTACCAGTCATCAGCGTGGCTGCGTTCATGGAAATTAGCAATGTCCTCTGCATAAGCGTCATCCTGAAAATTCTGCAACCCCAGCATCGGAGGCTCAACATCCCTAGAGTCAGGTACATCCTTGTCGAAGCTGTTCAGCATTGGAGTACCGACAGTTAAAATCCTCTTGGGACTAAAATATAATAAATGATAGATCATGGGCCCAAATCACGCTTCAAGGCGACAGAATTAGCCCCATTTCCCCAAAGCGAGGAATCAGATCACAGTGTCTCGAACATTATGCAGCGAAATAAGAAATGAACGGGGGGAAAGGGACAAGATCAGTTCACCTGAAGTCGGGGGACGGGTTGATGGCGACGGACGCGGAGGGCGCGGCCGCGGAGGAGGCGACGGCGGCGGCGGAGAGGAGGACCTCGGAGGTGTCGGCGTATCTCTGCTCGTCGTCGAGGGTGCTGCCGTAGTCGCTCCTGATCGACCACGAGTCCGCGGCCACCGACCGATCGTCGTCGGATGCCATCTCGCCCGGGGGCCCAGGCGGACCCGCGGCGCCGACGGCTCCCCAAAACCCTGCGGCGAGCATCCGCGTCGGGAAGATCTCCGGGTCCTCCGGCGGCCACCGAATCCCCGCCATGGCCCTCGCCTAGCCTCGCCTGAACCCTAGGACGCGTGACGTCGCCGCTTGCTTGCCCGCGTGATGGTGGTGTCGGGAGGACGGGGACGAAGTCACGAGGGACGCGAGGTGGCTGTGAATGACTGGTGGGTCCGCTAGGGATCAACCCACGTGTATATGGAGATTTTTCAATTCTTACCACAAATACGTGTGTGGGCTGTTTTTTTTAATCTCTTGTGGGCTCGTGAATGACTGGAGGAGGACGTCCAAATGAATTGGGGGTCCCGCATTTGTGGAACCCACTGACAGTGAGAGCGAGATAGCAACGCTGCGGGGGGAGCGGGTTTGGGCTGAAGGGCTTTGTTAGTCCTCGGGGCTGGGCTGACTTTTCTGTTAAGGAACTAGACTCGGGCCGTTAGTAGGATTTACTTTATTCGTAGAATGGGCCAAATTTAAAACGAAAGGATTTTTTGTTTCAAAAGATGAAGTTTCATTTTTTAGATAAAGTTTCATAGATAATATTATACTTTCCAAAAATAAACGATTTATGAATACTGGAAACACTCATAAAAATTAGAATCATTACTTCCGATCAAATTTTCCTTGACATAAAAAATTTACTCTGAGTTCACAATTAATGTTTCTCCTTCGCTGCCATATATGGCTAAATTTACACTGGAACAAAAATTATATTGATAAAATATAGTCTAAAGTACTATGTACTAGTAATCTGTTTTTTAATATTCTGATTATGTAATCTGATCTACCTGGCTTCCTTATACATATCCTCTCAAGTTGCAGTTCCCAGAACCGGAATGTTGAGTGTTTTCTATCATGACAGGTAGATGACGATACGCTGTCACATATTTTATATGACATCTCTCTTTGCTTGCCACCAAGCAACATGAACTAAAATAAGGACCCTTTTGGAAATACAGCTGAGGTCCAACCGGTTTTTGGCAAACATATCATTTGCAAAATTAGCATGCAACCTGTCTGTCGTCTAGTTTATCCCAGACGGGGGCGGACATGTAAAATAAACCAAGAAGAGTAGAATGTCAAGGGATATTATTGCCACGGTATTTTCTTTGTGCTATCATTCATCATAGTATTATATTTTGTTGATGGTCCTGATAAAATTCTCAAAGGGTCGTTGTTGACACAATTTATATGTAGAGTGCTGCTAATTTTCAAACTGCACATTTGACTTACTATACATCAAGGCAAACAAGCCTAACATATTTGGGAAAGACAATCTGGAAATACAAATAGCAAGATAGTTTTTTTGGCAGAGCTCTCAGCTCTTGATTCTTAGTCAAATCCAAGATAGATCTGCCAAACACTATTTCTTTAAAAAAGTAATTTTTGTCTTATTCTGATTCTGTGAAGTGATTCTCTGAAATGAACTAAAGGGCTGGGAGCTAAAAAAAACTCTTAGATCATGTGATGTGAAGTGATTTTTGGTCTTGATTTTAAGAGTTTATCTTATAGAATCAAAGAAAATTACTATCAGTCACAAAATTACTTCACAAGAGAATCAGAGAATCAGAAGTGAATCTAAAAGAATCAGAAGCTGAAAGCCTGCCAAAGAGGCCCGATATTTACTTATAATTGCATTTTGTTTCACTAAATATGTCCAAAACTTAGTGGATGGCCTGTAAAAATAATAATATGATGATCTTTTTGTAGTAGCACTTGATTATACCGACCCGACCTTTTCTTAAGATCGTCATTCAGTGCAATATTAATTAAATTTCGTGACCATTATGCTGGCACGCAAAATAATCTTTACTTTTTTGCTTTTCTGGGAAAATCAAAACGCTGGAAAACATCGTATCCTGCAGTAATAGCTGAATTATCATGAAATTTCTAACTTATAAATAAGAAACAAATATTGACACCTCGATGTTTCAATAGCTCCGCAGATATGTGCGCTCAAATTCTTATTTTCCTAGCACAAAACTGGTGATCAATTTGCCAGCAGTGCATCTGTATTCTGTAGACCCAAAAAATGGCTTTACAAAATTCGAAAAGACAAAGAGAAAAGAATAGCTGGAAAATAGCTAGCTACTGCACACTCGAGAGCCAGCGCAGTCTAGCTGCCGTCCGCCTAATACCAGCGAAACCAAAGCTGCTCCCTCCTGCCGGTCAACCGGCCGCCGCGTCGTGGAATGGAACCTCCTCGATGGTGTCCAGCTTCGGTTGCCACGATCGGTGCCGCCTCAGCCCGGTAGTGGCTCGTGGTTTACTGACGCCGGCGACGGAGAGCCGTTCAGGTTTACCGGCGGCGAGATCGGCCGCCTCAAGCAGGCCAATCATCGGAAAGACCCTGGCGCCATCGCTGCCGCTGTCCTTCGGCGGCCTGTCCGTGCAGCCCCGGTCATGGTCGCGGCCACGGGTGGCGGAGGTGACGATCCTCCTCCAGGCCGAGGCGGCGTGGGACTCGGAGAGCGCGGCCATCTCGTCGTCGGTGAGGACGGAGTAGAGCATGTCCATGGGCAGGAGGAAGTAG
>BCLG01000983.1:19562-40920 GCA_001602295.1 Zoysia matrella | reverse complement strand
GGACGCGCGCACCGGCCGCGCCAGCCGCGTCACCGTGCCGTCCGCGTGGATCACCTTGGTCGACGAAGACGTGGAGTCGCCGCCGCCGCTTGCGGGCGCCAGCGAAATGCACGTCAGCGCCGTGTTCCCCATCGATCACCCGCCCGCGCGCTCCGTCTACAGGGATCAGGGAGAGGAGATAGGAGGGAAGGACGGTTAGAGTGGGAGAGAGCGGCGACGGCGTATGTATGTAGCACGATGTGACCGCGACCGCGGCGACAGACAGGGTGCCCGAGGAGGAGGAGTTGGTGCGGTGCATGCATGCAAGCGGACAAGTGAATGATTAGTTTGCAGCGGCAGCCTGTGCTGGCTTAGTTAATTGTAACATAATAGGAGTATTAAACAATCAGCAATAGATCCCCACGAGTCATTTACAGCTAAGCCAAAACCTAATCGACGGGCTTGGCGCCTGTACGTGGCAGCGATAACACGCGAGACGAGGGGGTGGGGTCAAGTTAAGCATGCATGCACTTGGACCGCAAGGCGTCTGCCGGCCGCTGTATTGGTGAGATGTCACTGTAGTACCCGCCGCTCTAGCTCCGACATGTGTTTATCCCCGGGGCGAGGGGGAGGGGGAGGTGGAGGGGGAGCTAATTAAGACCATGTTTGGTAGAGTTTAGATGAGGTTATATCAAACAATGTATGCAAAAGGTAGGAGTATTTTTTTATAGGGTGAAGTCACATTAAAAGTGAAACAGGGAGCCACTAAAACATAGCTTTATCAGCTCTCTCCGTCCACATTGACACTTATTATTCAACAAAACTATTTTATCAAATATTATCAGATGAGCCAGAGTCGAAGCTGTTTTCGAAGAAACGGAGGCCTAAGTACTAAGCTAGAGTATGTTGTTGTTAACAGCTTGCTAATGGAACCAACGGCGGAGCGGAGGGGGCCGACAGAGGCCATAGCCCCCTTTCATCCGAGATTTTTTAAAAAGATCATTCAGTTGGCCCCTTTTAAAGTTGCATAATTAGAAATATAATAAATGGTTATCTAATACTCTTTTTTTTCATTTTATTTATCATTTTAGTCTTCAAAATTTGTTTATAAATAATTACCATTCTCACCTTTCAATACATTTTCTCTCTTCTAAATATTTTTTTTTCTTTTTTTAACATATTTTTCTCACTTTTCAATATACTTTTTTTATTTGCAATACTTTTTCTTAATTCTTGTTATTAAAGCTAGAATGACAATTAAAAGGAAATCTCGAGAATATGTAGCTGTAGATCATCCATTTAGTTTATTTATCATACTAACAATATAAGATAGAGGAGAGATTTAGTTTATCTTTATAGTTTTGAGTCGATCCATCAATAAAAAAAATAATTTTGCATCCCTACAGACATCGTGATATGCATATTTCTACCTAGCTACCCAAGACACAAGCCGCATAAGTCTATCACAGTTGTCCAACTTAAAAAATAGCAGGTCTGACTCTATATATCGATGAGCAGTGGCTTTGCCACTTCATTTAGCTGTAAAATATGAATTTTTCCTTTGCTCTTACAAAAACGGTAAACTAACCCTGCAGTTGACTAATCTAACATACAAATATGAGCAAATCATCACACATAGACATAAGCGTTACTGTTAGCAGAGCACTCGTCTATACACGAGCTATAATAAGCGACGCGCCAACACTTTTTTAGCTGCTCCAGAAATATTACAATGATATGCATAAGATGAACGGTGATGAGATCGAGACCTACGGATTAGGACACGAAGGCCTGCAGCAACGACCGTCGTTTTGGAGTTGCAGTGCGACCTAGCGATTTTCGAGTTGGACGCCACAAACTGACAAGCGAAACATTTTAGTTCCAGAACAAGCAGAAATTTGGGTTCGACGGGGCATGGAACTTCCATAATAAAACAGCACTACCGGTTTATTTTCTGGCTCCAGGTAGACAATCAATAAACAAAGCGAGTAGACGAGTAGTATAAGGAAAGCAGGAGTCGGCGTGGCATTTTCCAGGCGGGACATCCAGCTTGCCGGCGAGACGGCAACCTACTGAAAATCAGAACATCCTAATACGGCGGCGCTGTATGGTCCTCTTCCCAAAGAGGAGGGAAATAAAATACGCATTCCTTCTTCCCGCACTGCAAAAACGTTGATTCGCATGTTATGTCCGATTGATAAGTTGATTAGTGCGCCGGTTTTGATGGTTACCATAATTTGCCATGCTAAAAGTTCGGCACCCTATGATAACTTTGATGATGGGCCGCCTCACTGCTGAACTTATGACCTACCATAATTTTTCAATAGAATGCTATTTCATTTTTTATGCTAAAATCTATACCAAACTTACGACGTAAAATTTCTTCGCTAAATTTTTAACGTGCCAAATAACGATGTAGCAAAATTTAGTAGCTATCCAAGCAGGTTCTAAGTCGTCTCTTCTTAATTTCCGTGTGTAAAGCTAAAACGACAAATAAATTGAGACTGATGAAGCACTTAAATAAAGAAAGAAAGTAGAAACAGCAATGATCAAGAACGTACTCCCTCCGTTTTTAAAATGTAAATCTCAACTTTGACCACTTGTCTTATTAAAAAAATTAGTTCAAATGTATAAAATTTTGAAATGTGGTTCAAATACATTTGATGATAAAGCAAATTATAACAAAATATATGAAATTTATCATAATTTTTAAATAAGACGAACGGTCAAAGTTGAAGTTTGAAGTCAACGGCAACATCAATTTCAGAACAGAGGGAGTACATTTTAAATATTATGCAGGTCATCCCGAGAGATTCTTATACCTTCTCATGGAAATTCACATGAAGATTAAGTCCTCATTTGTTCAGCTTTTCAGCTAATCTTTTCAAACAAAAAAGCTAAAAAAATCAGGAGATAAACAAACAGGATTTTGGAGATCTCACTTTTGTGACACTAAAAAGGTTTGCATTTGAGGAATGAACTAAAAGATAAAAAGATCACTTAGATCTGTTTTATTTTTCATTTGCCTTATGGTGTGCAGAGAAACTTAAAATATAGTTATAAAGTAACATCAAAATTTCATGAGTTAACTTTTATCTTTTTAAAAGAGCCAAACAAAATAGAAATAATATAATCCCGCACAGGAGCAGAGCTTGAATGCAAGTTTGAGAGGTGCTAATCCTCTTATAAGTATTTCATTGAGCTTTGTTATTATATAATTTACAGAAACTAATCTCTAATATAAGAGAAAATCTAAGAAAGAGGTGGGGGGGGGGGGGGGGGGGTTGGTGCACCCCACCCCCTGGATCCGCTCCTGATCCCGCATTCCGTTGGGCCTAAACTTTGGGCCTAAAATTCTGTGCGGTGCACTATCTGGGCAGCATTCGTGTGGGCTTCAACTTAACCTGGAAGGCCCCTCTCAATTTGGGGTCCTTTTCCGATTCGCAGTTTTGATCCCAACCGCCAGTGCGCAGATCGGTCGGTCCACAAAGGAGCTTATATTCGCGGAAAACCAACGCCCGCACATCCATCCACGACCTGCCTCCAGGCAACCCTAATAAACCCCCTGCGCGCCGCCGTCGCCGCCTCCACCTCCAGATCCCCGCCTCTCACCCCGACGCTCGCGCGCAGCCTTCCTCAGCGCTCGTCTCCGGCGATCTACAGGTACCATAGGCTCCCACCTCCGGGTCTCATCTGGGTATTGGTTTTGAAGGGATTTTCGTGTGGATTTACCCGTGGACTTGATCCTTCCAGTGACGGGACGTTGGTTAATTTTTTTCTCTTCTGTTGAACTCGTGAGCTAATCCAGATTCTGGTGTTGTTTTTGGGTTGCGATACAGGAGTAGATCGCCGCCGCAGAGACCTTTGTGCGACCATGGCGACCTTTGCGAAGCCTGAGAACGCGCTGAAGAGAGCTGAAGGTGAGTCTCTGGGTGATTTGGCTCATATGTTATCAAAGTGATGCTGGTTGTTGCCACGGTAGTGCTGAGCAGATGCCTGCTATAAGCAGGGTTCGTTTGGCACCTAGGGTAGAAATAAGATAGAGCGTTTGGTTTGTTGGCCACATTGATTTTGGTCATGCGAGAATCTGTGATGCATTTGTCGCGCATGAAGCCATTGAGACTTGTATTCTAAAAGCTAAGTTGATTTGGATTACCGGTTACATCGAGGTCCCTTGTTAGATGTGTTGGCCTTGGTTTCTTATACACATACAGGATTCTTGCAAGTTGATTTTTCTGTCTCTCTATTTGGCATTCGTCTCGTTGAAATTGAAGTATTGATGCCCAAAGACTATGAATTATAATAATCCATGACACGCTGGTTCCTGGAAATTTACTGGATGAAAATTACCACTCACTGTCATGCTTGCCGTCTAATCAATTCATCACGCTTGGAATCATGAATCTCCACTAGGACCAATAAGTAAGCAAAGCGGAAAATAAATAGAAACTCAAGCTGTGAGAGTTCTTCGCTTCAGTTTCATTTTGTTTAAACAGGTTTATTCCTTTCTATGGAACTAAATACAATTTAGTCTGGTATTGATGGTGTGTGTTCCATGTGTGTTTTGGTTGCCAGTTGCAAATTCTTGGTCATGTTTATTGCACAGATGATATATATGCTGATTACAAGTATATATGCTGATTACTGTCTGCGTCTCATTTCAGAGTTGATTCATGTTGGGCAAAAGCAGGCGGCGTTGCAGGCTTTACATGATGTCATCACCTCGAAGAGGTACAGGTCGTGGCAAAAGCCTCTCGAAAGGATTATGATGAAGTATGTGGAGCTGTGTGTTGACCTGAGGAAAGGCAGATTTGCAAAAGATGGCCTTATTCAGTACAGAATTGTCTGCCAGCAAGTTAATGTGTCATCCTTGGAGGATGTGATAAAACATTTCATGCAGCTTTCCAATGAGAAAGCTGAACAAGCTAGGGGCCAAGCTCAGGCCTTGGAAGATGCTCTAGATGTTGAGGATCTGGAAGCGGATAAGCGTCCGGAGGACCTGATGCTCAGTTATGTTAGTGGAGAGAAAGGGAAGGATCGATCGGACAGAGAGCTTGTCACTCCATGGTTTAAGTTCCTCTGGGAGACATATCGGACAGTGCTTGAGATACTCAGAAATAATTCAAAGCTTGAAGCACTATATGCTGTAAGCTATTCTGCATGCTTCCCTGTCATGTTTTAAAATCATCCATTTCTGATGAACTTACGTTGGAAATGATAAGAGTTTTCTTGATAATAGTACAATTGCAATCCCTTTAGTTGCTGTTTGTCGATGAACTCTTTAGATTTTAGTTTGCCTTCTTAAAGCTTAATAACCAACGCCATTCATACTAATCCAGTTTCTTACTAGATTTATCTGATTTTGTTCTTGCATTGCTATTAATTGCTGCATGCTGATAAAAATCTGGATTTTAATGCAATAGCCTAAATTTTGCTTGTCGTGACTACAAAGCTGCATGTACCATTCTTTAACTTACATATTTTATTGGATAATATATATTACATGCTTTGCTTTGCTAATTATTTGTTGTTAATACTTTTGACTGACTAACTTCCTAATCTACGCAGATGACTGCTCATAAGGCTTTTCAGTTTTGTAAGCAGTATAAGAGAACAACTGAATTCCGCAGGTTATGTGAGATTATCAGAAACCATTTGTCTAATTTGAACAAATATCGTGATCAAAGAGATCGTCCTGATCTTACTGCCCCTGAAAGCTTACAACTGTATCTTGATACTCGGGTTGAACAACTGAAAATTGCTACCGACCTTTCACTATGGCAGGTTTGTTCCTGAACATACCAATCTTCCTTTATATATGCTAAATTTCACTATATTTTTGCTAAACTTACTTCTTCCAGGAAGCCTTTCGATCAGTGGAAGATGTCCATGGTTTGATGAGCATGGTTAAGAAAATGCCTAAACCGTCTGTTCTGGTTGTATATTATGCCAAGTTAACTGAGATTTTCTGGATATCTGATAGCCACCTCTATCATGCATATGCGTGGCTCAAGCTTTTTAACTTGCAAAAGAGCTACAATAAGAACTTAACCCAGAAGGATCTGCAGTTAATAGCCTCTTCTGTTTTGCTTGCTGCACTTTCGGTGGCACCATATGACAAAAAGTATGGTGCATCTCATGTTGAGACAGAACATGAGAAAGAGCGTAACATGCGGATGGCCAGTCTTGTCAACTTTTCACTCGACTCCAAGCGTGAAAGTAGAGAATTGGTTTGTCTCTGAACCCTTGTGAATTAAAGGTTATTTTCATCAGCACCTTTATCATCCTGACGACTATCCTCTCCCTTTTGTACAGCCTTCAAGAGCATCGCTTCTTTCAGAACTGGTATGTGCTGCATAATTTTTTTGGACACTTATTTCTGAAACCACATCTCCTGAAATTTTCACGTGCTCTTTTTTATTCCTTTTCGGTAATCTGTTTCAGTTATATTTTCTAGGCATGTCACATATTATACATTTCAATTACAAGATTTTAGAGCAGAGAAAGGGGGGCCTTGGCGCAGCGGTAAAGCTGTTGCCTTGTGACAAGTTTGAGTCCTAAAAACAGCCTCTTGTAGAAATGCAGGGAAAGGCAGCGTACAAAAGACCCAAAGTGGTCAGACCCTGCAAAGCGGGAGCTACGTGCACCGGGCTGCTAGCTTTTAGAAGTTTTTTTTTGATAAGTATATTGTATTTAAGTTCATGAATTGAGCCAGCATGACCACTATCTGTGTAAAGATCTTTGTTTGTTAATAAGCTGCTCATTTACTGTACTATATGCTTCTCCCTTTTGTCAAGTCGTTTACATAGCTCAGATATTGCAATTTTTATGTGTTTGGCATCATCAAATGCTTGATATTTTCCAAATGGAAAGTTTTTTCATTTTTCTGCAAGCTAACAGGTTTCTTTGTGAACAATATGTTCAATAAATCTCTCCTGATGAAATAAGCAGCTCTATGTCATTATTTTGACTGCTTGTAGGCGAGTAAGGGTGTGATTTCCTGTGCTTCCCAAGAAGTGAAAGATTTGTACAACCTCTTGGAACACGAGTTTCTTCCTTTGGGCCTTGCATCAAAAGTTCAGCCACTCCTTTCAAAGATTTCAAAGATTGGAGGGAAGCTTTCGTCAGCTTCTTCTGTACCAGAAGTTAAGTTATCGCAGTACGTTTCTGCCCTGGAAAAGCTAACAACACTAAGGGTGCTGCAGCAGGTCCTATCCTATGTTCCTCTATAATACTGCTTTTTATATCTCCTAACATACATAGTGTTTTTTTTAAAGCTAGCCTCTTCTGTTTTTTCAGGCATCCCGTATTTTCCAGACCATGAAAATTGATATGCTCTCAAGAATGATACCATTCTTTGAGTTTGCTGTTGTGGAGAAGATATGTGTTGATGCCGTGAAACATAATTTTGTTGCTATGAAAGTTAACCATTTATCTGGAGCTGTTCACTTTGGAAATGTGGTGCGTGGCCCTGGCTCTGCCCATCAGCAGTTTCTATGTCTCATCTATTGTTGCTGAAGCTGTTGGTTTATTTTATTTTTAGATTGTACAATTCTAGTGGTTGTCCTTAACTGTTCTATTTGATATCTACAGTATCAGTGCAACAGATATTATGCATGCTCCAATACACATTAGAAAAATGTTCAAAACATAATCTATAACTACTCAAATATTTTCAGTAATAGTCCTTCATTAAGATTATTTTATTTAGGAATATCCTATTTTGATTAATATATTACAGCAACATGCCAACATGGTATTTTGGTATTGTATCATGCTCATTTATTGCTCTGCTAGTCTGCTTATAATATGGTAGCTGACTTTTTGTTTCAGCTTTGATGTATGCTAGTATGATTGTTGAATTGCAGTATAATCATCATATTTAATGTTGTAACTGCTGAGCTTCAGCTTAATCTTAGAACACTATCTTAATTATGAAACATCTCTTGTTGCAGGACATAGAATCGGATCAGTTAAGTGGTCACCTTAGTGTTCTGGCTGACTCATTAAATAAAGCAAGGAATCTTATAAACCCACCTGCAAAAAAGCCATTAAAACACCCTGAAAATTTTGCTCACTTAGCTGTGGTAGTGGATAATGAACACAAGAGGCTTCTTGCAAGGAAATCTATCATTGAAAAACGCAAAGAAGAGCTGGAGCGCCTGATATTGGAAAAGGTATCTTATCTAATTATATACTCCCTCTGTCCCAAATTATAAGTCATTCTGGACTCCTTAAGTTTTCCCAAATTATAAGTCATTCTCACTTTCCGAGACACCTTTTTCTCTTCCTAATACATCTCCACTCTATCTCTCTCCTCGTTTTTAGAACATCACACCTTTTTCACTTTTCTTAATTCTCGTGCCCAACTCCAAAACGACATAAAACAGGACAGAGGGAGTACTAGTTATCCTTATCAGTTGTTTCTTTTGTTCGTTCTTCACATTTTGTATTCTTATTCAGGAAAAGGAAGAGGAGATGAAGAGATTGAGAAATATGAAGAAATCTGCTGATGAGGAAAAGGCAAGGCTTATCAGTGATCAAAGGCAGAGAGAGCAGGATAGAATTCGTAGAGAAGTGGAGCAACAAGAAAAACTGGAAGCAGAAAAGAAGCTGGCAGAACTTACAAATAAACTAAAAAAGGGGAAGAAAAAACCTGTCATTGATGGTGTAAGTACTTTTTATTTGAATAAACATACATTCAAAGTCACATTTTTTTGTTATTTAAAAGCTGTTTTCTATCTTTAGTTCGTACTACTATCTGGTTACATGTCACTCTCGGCCTATATCTTTTTCAACTTTTTTTAAGTAAAAAATGAATATTTGCAATGTCTTCAATCCACGCACTGTTGGATGCATGCTAACATTTAGAACTGGCTATTGTCTGGTAGGCTTATACTGAGTTATCGTAAATTTTGTGCCTTTTGTGTTAAAATCATCTAGGCTAGTGTTAGTCTGAACTCGAATCTACTTTGCTATGTATCTGGCTGCATGTCCCTAAAGGGGGTCTATGTGAATGGTACCTCATTTATCATTTTATAATCTAACAGATAGTTGCTTTATTTTTGGCCCGCATACTATGTTATTCATTTTAAGGAGAAAGTCCAAATTATTACCCTTTAAGTATAGCCAAAGTCCAAATAACCCCCTAAACTATTTTTTGGTTCATTTTATTCTCACAACTTTGCCATTTGGCTCAATTTACCCTCTATATACTATATTTTGTCTTTTTTGTTTCTGCATATATAAGCCTAATTTTAAGCTAAAATTTCACAAGATGATAGAACATATTATAACACATGTTAAAAAAATGCATCATTTTTTTTAAAAATATTTTCATGGGGAAGGACATTTAACAGTAAATTAATCATTAGGACACAAAACTATATGAAAATAATGTTAAAATAATTATGATACATTTTTTTTAAAATGTATTATGATATTCTCTATCATTTCGTAAAATTTTAGCTTAAGATTATGCTTATATGGAGAGAAACAAAAAAAGAAAAAATTGTAGTAGGGGGTAAATTGAGCCAAATGACAAACTTGTGGGGGTAAAATGAACCAAAAAATAGTTTAGGGGGTTATTTGGACTTTGGCTATACTTGAGGGTAGTAATTTGGACTTTATCCTTTTAAGAATTATATTGACTATCCTCTGGTGCGCCTGTACTGGAACCACATCGTTTCTTAGAATCATCTATTATATTGATGTCAAAACTCAAACTACTTTGCTGCATATTTTATTGTTTGGACAACCTCTTAACTCTACTAATATATTAAATGTTTGAATGCAGGAACTTACTAAGCAGTCTGTCATGGAATTGGCATTGACTGAACAGTTGAAGGAGCGCCAGGAGCAGGAGAAAAAACTGCAGAAGCTTGCAAAAACAATGGATTACTTGGAAAGGGCAAAAAGACAGGAAGAGGCACCACTGATTGAACAAGCTTTCCAAAAACGTCAAGAGGAAGAAAAGATCCTTCATGAACAAGAGCAGCTGGTATGTCGCATGCTATTCTTTATTGTTTATGAAGCACATAGAAATGTCAGCACTCATTTTCTTTATTAATTTCTACTTGTAGCGAGAGATTGAGCTCAGCAAACAGCACCATGCTGGAGACCTGCAAGAGAAGAACAGACTATCAAGGATGTTGGAACACAAGGTAGGCATGCTACTTTGACTTTGCTAAGCTATTAAATTGCAATACAGATTCTATGTTTAACGAATTGTATATTTCATTCCTAATGCTGTTTTGGTCTGAAACAGTGTTTCTATTTGCAAGTATCAATTTTGGTACATAGTGCAATTATTTTTTAAAACATGTATACAAAAGTTTTGTTTATTTTATTTGTGTTTGAATCCGTTAGCCCTTTTTGTGGCTAAAGTAGTTTGCTGCTAGTTCAGTGTATCTTCATGAGCTTTATTGAGCAAACTTTGTTCCTAGTTCCTGCAGGTTCTTGTCTGGCCAATAACTGCTACCTTCTCACTCCCTTTGTTTTCCCAATTTGCTATTTTGCTCTTCCAGAATGCTTTCCAGGATAGAATTGTCCAACGCCGCGAAGCTGAATTTAATCATCTTAAGAAAGAGAGGGATGAACGCATCAATCAATTGATATCTTCAAGAAAGCATGAAAGGGAGACCATAAGGAAATTGATGTATTATCTGAACATGGAGGAACAGCGTCTTGAAAAACTTCGTGAAGAAGAGGAAGCTAGGAAACGTGAAGGCAAGAAAGATACTTCTCACTTCACTGTGTAATTGTTAATCTTTGTGCAAGCAAATGCCGATCAAACCTAGTTGAACAAAAAGTTACTGCAATACAGGCCATCGATTAAATTAGTTTGCTTTTAGCTTCTGCAAACCTAGTATTTGAAACGTTATACACTTTGCGTTTTTTCCCCAAATTATAGACAATTCTTTTGCATTTGGTAACATTGTTTTTTTAACTTTGAACTGGAGTTATTTGATTGGCAATTCAATCAAATGTTGACTATTTATGTTAGTTAACACCTTAAATTCCACCAGTAAATGCTAGGTACTGTGTAGCTGAATGTAATTCAATTTTTGCTATTCTGTTTCAGATAGATGAAATCAAAAGGCCATCCATGTTATTAATTTATATTTTATATTCCTGCAGAGGAAGAGAGGAGGAAAAGAGAAGAGGCTGAGAGGAAAGCCAAACTTGATGCTATTGCAGCCAAGCAGCAGGAGAGAGAGAGGGAGTTGGAAGAAAAAGAAAGGCAGAGAAAGGAGGCTCTCTTAAGAGGAGCTGAGGCTGCACGGGCTCCTAATGCTGCCCCTGTTACACCACCAGCTCGTGAGCCAGGGGCGGCCCCTGCTGCTGCTGCTGCCGCTTCCTCTGCACCATCTCCCGGTAAGTATGTTCCCAAGTTTAAAAGGGGTGGTGACAGTGGGAGTGGTAGCACAGGTGGCGGCAGCATGAGGTCAGGTCCACCTGACCATGACAGGTGGGGCCCACGTGAAGATCGCCCACGGCCTGAAGCGCGTCCACTGCGTGAGGAGGCCCCACCAGCCCGTCAGGATGCTCCACCAGCTACTGACCGCTGGCGACCAGGATCAAGACTGCCCTCAAGCTCTTCTTCATCTTCATCATCACCCTGGGGGAGGTCTCGTAACTGATGTGCCCTGGTTGAGATTTTTGCCGTCTGTTAACGCTGAGACCTTCATGGACAGTCAGCCTATAATTCTGGGAAGCGTTGTTGCTTGAATTTGTTTAGCGCACCAGATGCTCTTAAATTTTTAAAGCTAGGACTTGTCTTCGGGCCGTGGCACCTTTATTCAGGATATATTTGATGTTTTTCGTCTCGGTTCCAATACATATTGTGTCGTTATTTGTCAGTTACGCGAATTTGTGTTATCGATCTGCCTTCGGTGAGTCTCTCATCGCTTGTGTCTGGAACTATTATAATTTTGCCATTGCTCCGTTCTTTAATGTTTATGTACGATTGCATTCCGTAGCTAACCTGCTAAAATCGGTAAGCTGCACGAGGAGACAAACAGTGCGTATTAACGTTAAAAGCATCATATAACCACAACAAAGCAACCTTTTGATGCCAACAGCGAACTTTGAGCTCAGCCAACGTGTAGGACTCGCTCATAGCCTGGCCCGACCAACTTGAGTGAGCATGTCTACACTCTACAGAGACAACGTGGATTTTGGCTTCCAACTCGTACCCAGGAAACAAATGCAGGGCAGCCGTGAGCACGTATACTTTATTTTGCTTGTGTTTCGAGAAATGCTAACATATGTAACTCCACTTACATCCACAAGAATAAACTTACCACTGAATGTGTCTTTTGCTTATTATTTTTTAGATAATGGGAAGGGTGTATCAATCTCATGGGCTTTTGCGTATAATCTATAGTAAAATAAGTGATATTTTAGACTTTTATAAATCAATGTTTAACCATTCGTGTTATCATTTCAAATAAAATAAATAATATTTTCTTAAATTTTTTGAATAATACGAATATTCAAAATCAAAGGTAGATGTTTAAAAATTTTAAAAAATAATTATTTTGAGATAGAGGGAATAAAAAATAACTAGAAAATCTGCGCGTCAATTGTCGCGCTTTTTGTGTATGTATTTGTTGTGCACCTCTAGTTGAAGCAGTATATTTTAAATTTATTATTTAACAAATAAAAATATAGTTGCCTTGATATAGATGACAAAATTTCATAAACATATACTTCGGTTTTAAAAAGAAGTTGTCGATATGGTCTTCAAAGCATAAGTGTGACTCTTTTATCTATAAAATATTTAATAAAAAGTAGCATTGGTACACTTTTAAAAAAATATTTTTAAAAAAATTATTTTTAATTTTGTAACTTAATAAATTTAAAATTATTTCTAATTTATATTGCGTCCAAAGCTGCTATTTTTTTTAAACCGGAGTTGTAAGCGAGAAAAAGATTGAATATTAGTTCTCATAGTTTTTTAGAGATAAAACAATTTAAGTATCTAAATATACATTTTCATAACATATAAAGGTCTTTAATTATAATTATAGCATATACTTGCGAGATATAGAAGTAGAATAAATTTATAAGAACTTATCTTATATCGGCACGGGCGTTCATGCCTGTTCCCGCCGAGTAGAAGCATACTCTTCCCTTGATCGGGAAAGAATTTTTTTTCTCCTTTCTAATATCCATTTTTTTCTCCTTTTTAATATCCACCGTTATATTATAATTCGATGATTAATATTTTCTAAGGTGACGTGACGCAACGAACTATCAGAGAACGTTTGCGCTTTAATATAGTGCGATGGTACGACTGTTTATACCTGTTTTCATCGAGTATAAGTACGCTCCTATGTTAGACTAGAGAAATGATTTTTTTCTCCTTTTTAATATCCACCGTTACATTTTAATCCGACAGTTAATATTTTTTAGATGACGTGGCGCAATGAGGATTGAGAGAACGCATGGCGTTTACGCTTTAATATATTACGATGGACGACCGTTCATATTTGCTCCCCCGAGTAAAACATGCTGCTATGTTGATCGAGAAAATAATTTTTTTTAATATCTATTTTTTCTTCTTCATAATATTTATCGTTAGATTTTAATTCAACGGTTAATATTTTTTAAAGTGACGTGGCGCAACGAGATTGAGATAACGCACGGCGTTTAATATACAAAGATAGGAGGCGGAAAAAAAACTCGATTATGTTTTGCGTTGGTACTATTCCGGAAACGATTGCCACAGTTTGGTTCATGCCTTTTAGTGGCAACAGATTTGCATGTGCGAATGTGGTCTCCGTAGCCAGCTTACGGAGTAACGATTTGATTTTTTGGCGCGCTTATTGTGGCAGCACCATGGTTTTTCGGTACATTTCAGCAAAAGGATTGATGGAGAAGCTGCTGCAAACACGGTTGGACAATCAGCAGAACCGGCACCAGGGGCATGAAGAAATGCTCGGAAACAAAGCTGTAGAGCATTGAAGAGAAGCACACGCATTCGTGAAGAACCAGAGAAATGATATATGGATGAATGTAATTGGACTTAAAGTATTTCTAATAATAGTATTTCTTAATTAAATAAATAATATTTTTACAATTTTTTCATAAGACGAATGATATAAGTTGGATATCTAAAAGTCTAAAATAATATTTATTCTGGGATACTAAATTGGCTTTGTTAAATGCGACGGCAAGCTCGGTGCCTTTTTATCGGACGCATGGCAGGGAAGGCATAAACCAAATGGCTTTGGACGAGTCCAATCCCGGCTTCAGGCGATCCCGGGTCTCCTCTGCAAGCAAGTCGCAGTTGTCCATGCTCGACGCCGGCTGCTCTACGTGCAAGGGTCGCCACCATATTTTTTGTGAATAAGCCGGTCGCTCGATTTGGACAGTGGCCAAGTTGAACAGCCAGACACAACCATCGCGGTCACCCCAACCCACGCGATACTTTGCAAGAAGTGAGCACAGCGGCATGCCGGTGAAGTAAACCGAGTGAGACCTCAGCCATGCGCCGCCGCCGCCGTCCGCGGACACACACATCGTCTGGTTGAAGTCCCCGACGAGGAAACATTGGTTGCGCAGGCGTGTCGCCGGCTTCCACTTCGATGACAAGCCTTGCGATGAGGAACTCGGAACGTACCGCACCGCGAACATGTTCCGGGAGGAGGACTCGGTGTCACCGCCGGTCTTGCTCCACACCACGTGGAGAGCGCCGTCGCTGGAGAAGGCGAGGTGGTAGCTGTCATGGCTGCAGATGCGGCTGGGCGTTACCGGATCGAATCTGGCGAGCGGTGCCGGTGAGGGGGGACGGCTCGGCCATGTCGACGACCCAGACCTGACCACGCGTGGTGGTCATGTAGTAGAACTTGCCGTCATGGGACGCGACGTCCAGCCGGAGCCGGGACCCGTTGCTTCCGCGTTCGTCGGAGAGGTTGGCGTACGCGCACCAGCCGTCGCAGCCAGCCCTGGTGAACACGACGCCGAAGCTGTCCGGCGCCGCGTGGTCACGACGGCAACCGCGAAGTTCTGCGCGGTGGGGTTGGGGGAGAAGGCCACCTTCTGGACAACGGCGGAGAGCGCGACCTCGACCTGGAACTTGTGGTGCTCCTGATGGGGCACGAAGCTGACCCGGCCTATGGCCGGCGCCTGGACGTGTGCGTTCGTGAGCGGGTTCACCAGCGAGATCCGCACCGTCCGATCCGCGGCGATGAACGCGCCGGCGAGCCAGCCGCTGTTGGAGCCGACGCAGCGGAGACCCGCGCTGCCAGGCGGCGTCCAACGGAGCGCCTGCTGGGTCGGGATGGACAGCAGGGTGAAGGACCTGCTGCAGCCAATGTCGCCGGGGATAACCACCCACGGCGGCGGCATGAGGGTCGCGCGCTGGTGCTCGTGGACAACGTCGGCGGCTGCCTGCCACGTGCGGCACACGACGCGGAAGCAGATGCGGCTGTGCACGCCGAGAAGTTCGAACATGCTTGTCAGGAGATCGCCCGGCAAAAAGGACCAGTCGACGTGATCGTGCGACGGCGGACTGGTCGTCGTCGTCGTCATTGCCGGTGGCTGGCGGCTGGCGCGGATGCGTATATCGGACAATTCTAAAGGATGCAGATTTATATAATGATCTTGTGAGCGGTTGTTGTCGTCCAAAACGCTTCGTCTCGATCGGTTGCTAAAACCGAGCAAAAACTCACGGAACCTTCCAGAAGAAGTCCACGCGATGCCGGGTCGGACAAAGAAACGGCACAGGGCCTACCTGTCAGAACCCGTCCCCACGAAGCAACCGTTGTTTATATATAAAGTTCGTGGGCTATCGCTCGCCAACTCAAAGGCGGCGGCTTCCTTCCGTGCTCGGTCGTCGGCGATTGCTTCAGCTCCGCGGGCGGCTTCCTCGACCTGGTGAGTTCTGCTCGCGCCTCCTCCGCCGACGCAAGGACAGCCTGCTCGCTTTTTTATCTCAGATTTCTCCCTTATGCTTCCATTTTCCTAGATTTTTCAATCTCCCGTGGCGGTCAAGCTAGCACAGCTTAGTTGGGCTTAGATCGCGTGTCGCGGGAGTGCAGGTTCCAGATCGGGTGCGCGCAGCCAGATCTCGGACCTCCACGGGATGGGTAGGTTAGATTTTGGCAGATGGCGCAGTGGTTCTGGCCTCTCGGCTGTTCCTGTTCTAGGGTTTCTTCGTGGTCCAGATCTGTCACGTTTTGGAATCCTCCGGGACTTTCCATGCAGAATTCGGTGGCTTATGTTGTGCCGCGGCTGGTGCTAGGAATTGGGAACTTTTGGAGCTGTGGATATGCCTCGTTGCTTGATGTCCTGTCATAGTCAAGACAACTTGAAGCATGTTTCTTGAAAGCTGCAATTACATTGGACACAAGTTTACTGTCCTTTGTTATTCTCGCAGGTGAATTGTGGTCTTAGCTCTAAAAAAAGGAAGGACTGTTCTGGGGCACTTGGGACTTCAGGACGACAAGGTAAGAAAGTGTATAATCGCACATGTGCTGCAGTTTATTTTTTTCAGTGGCAACTGCAACTGTGGTTAGCTGTTCCCACTTCCCAGTTCGTAGTCCATGCTTGTGCTGTGTAGTCTGCTTTAACTTTGATTAGAACTTGGTTTAAAACTTGCATCCTATTATGTTCTGATTTTGGAATATGTATCCTTGGGTCTCCTCATGCAACAGAAGATAAAGGACCATATTCTTGTTTACCTTTTCCATACGGTGTTTGGATCAAGGGCAATCGTTGCCCTGATGTACCTTTCTCACCTGTTAGAATTGTTGATATTATGCATTGTTATAAGATCTATGAACACATCTTTAAGTGACTCTTAAGTTTTGGAGGGATGAACATAATGTCTTGGCTTTAGTTACTCTCCATGTAAAATTGAGTTTAATATTAACTGAACTATGCAGCGTCCAATATGTGATCATTTTTACTTATATTGAAAACTGAGACTGTATACAAATCACTTGCATTTTATTTTTTGTGTTGATCAGATTCAGCATACCTTTTTTTTTTGCGTCTGTCAAATTCAGCATACCTGATCTGTAAATTTGTTGCTGCTTTCTTATGAGATGTACAATCCTCTGTCTTACTCATGATCATATTTGCTTCACTGCTATATAATTCTAGATATTCAATAAACTAACAGTGATTTTGTCTCTTTTATGAGATGCACTTCCTTGCATCATTTCATGGCCCTACAGGTTTAGAGTTATCTGATTTTTTGGGATGGATGCCAAGAAGTTCCTGCAGTTGGTTGAAGAGAAGAAAAAGAGAATCCTCGAGAGGAAAGAAGCTCCGCTGAAATGGGAGCAGAAACTGGAAGCAGCGGCTAAGGCAAAGGCTGATGCAGAAGCAAAAGAGAAAAAGCTTAAGTCAAGAAAGCATAAGAGGAGAGGAGATTCTTCTTCAGACTCTGATAGTGACTCCGACAGTGGCATGGAACGGAAACACAGGAAGAGAAAGGATCGCAGAAGCAGAAAGCACAAGAAGCATGGTCATTCTGACTCGGATGGTTCCAGGAGGCATAAGCGGAGGTCTAAAAGGCGGAGCTCAAACTCGAGCGATTATGAGAGTGACAGTGATGACTATGAGAGTGGGTCTGAAGAAGACCCTCATAGGAAGAAGCACTCCCACAGGCGAAGGCGTCATCGCCGTTCATCAAGATCAGACTCTGAAGACTATAGCAGTGATGAAGAGCGGAAATCAACCAAAAAAGACCATTCTAGGAGCCGCAGATGTCACCATCGATCATCATCAGATGATGAATCTGACTCTGAGGACAGGGCGAGGTCCTGGTATAGGAAGCGTCTCAGGTCAAGTGATGAGGATGCAGCATCAGATTCCAGCAACCATAAGCGCTACAGGAGCCGATCCTTGGGGGAGTCATCTGATGACAGAGCTGCTGACGAATCAGAGAAGACAAGGAATGGCAGAAGGTCTGACAGGAATGGCCATCATCACTAACATCACCATTGACGTTTTACCACTGTTGACAAGAAGCAAGTTCTGAGTGGCGATTGGCGACCTGAAAGCCCGACGTGAACTGTGATAAAAGATCCTCTGATGGAACCAGTTGAAATGCTGTGGTTTCTCGGCCTGCTGAAAGAACCTTTTTTTTTTTTGTTTAGCTGTTAAAATGCTGGACTGCTTGTACTGATTTGATGATCAAACATTAGATGATATTTTCGTCATTTGTTACAGAATCTATTCTGGCATATTTTGTATTCTTGGAAAGTGGTTGCTTTTTCATGCTTGCAACGTTATCTGCCGCCTAAGATATGCGACCATTTTTTTTCCTTCTACGTCGCTTCATTTTATGACTTTGATAAGACTTGACAATTTTCCCTTTGTAAACGGTCTTATACCCTAGTGTACAGTTCCTGCCTTTTACTCAGAATTAACGATCAACAACTTTCACTTTATGGCTGCCATATTACATTCTGATCGATGTAGTCTTCTTGGTGCAAGTATGCGCTTCTGGGTCCAATAAAGACACAAACAGGAAAAAATGAGGCTGCGCGTTGCACATCTGTGAACACGTTCTGTGAGACATAGTAAGGTCATACGCACCATTCCGCTCAATTAATTCAAAATTTCAATAGCATTCAGATACACCAAAAATTTTGCAAAAATTCTACAACCTTATACCACTTATTTCTTTCTCTGATGGGGGCGGTCCTTGGAACTTCCCAAGGAGTCATATCGCCTCCGGTAATATGGTATAATAAAATAACTGCCTTTCCAATGTGTGTTGAGATTAATACATCATCATATCTTGGATGCAGAGGCATATAAGGGCAAATAATGGCAGACCTTATTTGGCTAGGATGTGTGCATCTCTGTTACGATCTTGAGTCGCACCGCTATAGAGATGAAAGAATAGCTGCCATATAGCATGGTTTGAAATGGTACATCATCATTTACCGTGTCCTAATGGATGTCAAAAGTTGGTTAAGATTTTGTCCTTCGACAAACCGTCAGCAACAAGAACTCTAGTAATTTCCTGCAGCATAAAGTATATGGAGCATCAATATGAAGTACAGAAGTCACCAATATTCACAGATCGATACAAGTGGAGGTGCGAACTACATACTCCTGAATCAGAACCCAAAATTAAGCCTAAAAACGAGAACGCCAGCCATCATTTGGTGTGAAACAAATGTACCCTCGATTTTACTAGGTATACAAATGTTTAATAGACGGTATCGATGCTAACTTCCACACATAGACAACATGGTGGGCCTCAAATTAGAAACTATAGAATAAATTGTGAATGACAATAGTATACTTTATCAGCTTACCAACTAAGCAAAAATGGGCTGTTTAGTTATTGTCTTCTGACATTCGGTGGGTGATGAGTGTGATAGGTCTTGAAAGAGAAGTTATGTGGGCTTCTTTCACTCAGTTATCGAGGTAATAAACTATGTGACGAACACAATGTGATCAAGTCAAGGCTGCTCTCTAATGTTAAAACATTTTTATGCTTACAAGTCCAAAACAAGAGAACATCATCATCAGAAGAAAATAATGTGACACAAAAGCTCTGGAGGTAAATTGTGTTGGCAACTTGCATGATTGTATCCAATAAAAAGCTTCAAAGTTCAGAATCTAAAATGGAGCAAAGCTAACAAGAAGACAATACCTCAGTCATCTGTTTATGCCCACACAAAATTGCTCCCATGGATGAAGGATCTATAACCTTCTTCATCCTCGAGAAAACATTCTGTAAACACAAGAACACTATAATCCCGTTGACATACAACAAGCTAGAAATAAACATTCTGTAAACACAAGAACACTATAAGCCCATGGACATACAACAAGCTAGAAATAAACAGAGTAAAAAATCACGTCACCTGGACATAGCCTCGCTCGCCAGTCCACTGACCATCTGGTCTTGAAAGGACAGGTATAATCTTGACTCCTCTGGATTCCCAAGCACTAAACCTCTCCTGCTAAGATTACAGAGCTAACAGCCCGTAAATCAGAAAATAATAATAACTGTAAAGCTAAGGCTGAATTAAGCCTACCTGATATGCCATTCTCTGAAGGTTCCTAACCCCATAAAAGAGATTCACATCAATTTTACCGTTTTCCCCAAAACCTGACTCGATAAGCGACCGAATCGGACTGCAGGAAATAAAAATGAAGGGCAAGTTATGAGGAGCACTAAACATCCTAAATCCCATGTTTTCCTAAAAGGTTTTAAACAGCTATTTAAACAGGTTTAAAGGTACATGGAGGGTAACCATTTAGGCTGTTTAAACCGTTTAACTTCATTTAAACTTGATTAAACCATTTTAAATAGCCCTTTAAATTTGAAAAAAAAAAACCTAGGTCACCGTCTAGCTACCGTTTATTGTTTAGGATTTCATGGCCTAAATCCTAATGTTACTGCATCCGAGATGTCTTGAACAGATGTACATTCCACAATGTGATACAACATATACAGTTATTAAGATTCTATATATACATCTTATCTAGAGAGCAGGGTTCCATATATCCACTTATATTTGAATTGAACTAACCAGGAATAGGTTTATATAGGAAGGAAACACTTGTGCTACCATTAGCATGCGGCAGAAAACAGACACTCTGAAAAAATCTAATGTCTTATTACTAATTTAAAGAAGCAAAAACCGAAGCACATACATTAGTAGTATTTTCATGTTTTTCATGCAGATCCAAAGAGCCTTCTGTAGGTTATTATGGAAGCATTGATGTGATAAGCTTCTGGTACAGGACTGAAATACAGAGTAATATTGGAAACAATCGATGATCACAACGCGCATGAAACTCTGAGAGATTAAAGCTGCTCCTTTATTGCAGTTTCCCATTTGCGCTAGGCTGCCCATCTCTCAGATTTAAGATTGAACAACATTTAGTGTATGTAGCAGTTCAATGGATCTAAATTTTGACGGAGACGTACCTGATCCCGGATCCGGTGGCGAAGACGAGCACGTGGTGGGCGTCTGCTATTTTGGCAACCTCGAACCCGCGGCCTACGACGCTAGCGCCGACGTGGACGAGGTCACCTGGCCGGAGGTCGCAGAGGCAAGCGGAGGGGGTGCCGGGGAGACGCTTGACGAGGAAGTCGAAGGAGGAGGATGACTCGCCAATGGAAAAGGGAGGAGGGGAGGCGATGGCGAGGAAGATGGGGTAGGGCGCGGCGGGGAGGCGGAAGGGGAGGAACTGGCCGGCGGCCGCGTGGGAGGCGAGGAGGCCCCGGTGAGCGGAGAGGTCGAGCGAGACGTGGAAGAGCGAGGCGTCGGCGGTGGCCGGGCCTACGGACGCGATGGGCGCCTCGGCCCAGTCGGTCGGGGACTGGGCCGCGGCCGGGGCCGGGGCAGCGGAGGCGAGCGCGGCCGCGGAAAGGAGGCGGAGGCCGTGG
>BCLG01000983.1:0-13671 GCA_001602295.1 Zoysia matrella | reverse complement strand
GGCGGGCGATGCAACGGTAGGCGCTGGTGGCGGCGGGAAGTCGGGGTCGAGTCGACAAGAGCCAGGAGTGTGAGTGGAATGAGCGGTGGCCAATTCCAAGGGTTTTCGATGGGTTGGCTTGGAATCGCGATAAACTTACCAATTTAGCTGCGGAATTGAGCCGAATTCCTCAAATGAATTACAGGAGCAGCCAAACAAGACAGTATTCAGAATTGGATTCAATTCGGCCCAATTCTGAAGAGCCAAACAGGCCCTAAGAGAATTTGTTGCATTACCACTTCGATTCTCTATTGATCTGAGTTTTCTTATTGTGTACATTGATTAACTCTGATAGTACTCTCTCCGGTTTTAAATTATTGACACCGTTGATTTTTAATATCAACTTCAATCATTCGTTTTATTAAAAAAAAATTGTTCAAATATGTGGTTGCAATGCATTGCCTGTCAAAGTTCACGAACACTTCGTCTTTGAGTATACCATACTTTTTATTGGAAACATTATTGTCTCGTGATTTAAATTTCACTAATAAAAAATTAAATAATAATAAAATTTTACAGATTTGAATAATTTTTTAAATAATATAAATAATCAAAATTAATGTTAAAAATTAACGATGTTAATATTTTAAAATCGATGAAGTAATTATCTCACGATGATAGTGACTAAGTGGCGAGTCGTGGCCACCGGCGAAAGAGCTAACCTCCGGACACGTCTGTGCTTGTGCGTCCGCTAAAACGGTGCCAGTGTTCTTTCACTCCTCGCCTCCTCGACAGCCATAGACCTGCCTGAGCTGCATCTCTCGTTGCGTTTCGTGTCCGGAATCTAACGGCGAGGCAGGGAGAAGACCATCTGACCATGGCTTCGTCTGCCTCCTTGCTCCAGGCTGCTGCTCCCTCTGCCCCAGCCATCTCGCTGTTCCAGTCCCGGCGCCAGCCCGCGGCTCAGCTTAACCTCCGCTGCTCCCACCGCCGGCGCCGCGGCATCTCACTTGTTTCTTCCTCGGCCGCATCGCCGGAGGTCCAGAAGGAGCCCTCGCCGTCGTCGTCGCCGCAGGCGTCCGATTTGTCGGTGAGTGGGTACCTCAGGATGGCTGGAATTGCCTTAATGAAAGAAAAAGAGTACTCAAAGAAAAATAACAAAGCTGCAGTTTTTCAGCTTGTCTAGGGAACATTACTTCTGTCAGAATGAAAGTACAATTTGCTTGAGTAATGAAATTGCCGATAGTAACATTGTTTCCCTGTACGTATTATATTGAGACAGATACTATAAAAAAGCACAAAATTAAACATTTGCCACTTAACAGACATCTTTGGGGTATGCCACCAAAATTCTGAAATTTTCACAGCACTCTAGTTTCCGTGTGATGGTGCTATACGACCACCCAATTTTCCACTCGCGTGCGTTTTTATGGAACCAGTATGAACTACTCCTATTTCTTAATGTGAGTTTAGCGTAGGCTGTCGCGGACAGTGTGAAGGTGCTCAAGGAGGCGGCCAAGACAAGGAAAGTGCCTGCACCAGAGGTGCTTTCAGCACTATCCAATATCAAGAAGGCAAAGCTTGACACGTCGAAATTCTTTGAGACACTTGGTGGGACTGAGTCTCCAGGCAGGACATGGATGCTCATCTTCACTGCTAAGGTGAGGACTGACTGACTGACAGGTTTGGTTGCTATCATGGGTTAGTTTATTTGTTGATAACTGAATGCAATGTCCACCCAGGGCCGGCTGGAGAAAGGGCAGTATTTCCCAGTGACTGCAGTCCAGCGCTTCGATGCTGCTGTAAGCTTCTTGTGCAGGCTCCTCATATTGATTTGTTGCAGTATGATGTAGTAGTTCAGATGAACTATGATGTTTGAGCAGTAGAGTACTTGAGTTTACATGCTAGTAAATCTGACAGTAATTATGCTACTCAAACCAATCAGGATCACTGAAAAACATATTTAAACCAATACAAACATTCTGTTTAAATTAGCAGAGTACCTGAAGTTTTGCTTTACTGTTGTGTTCCATTACAAATTATTTTGTTTGCAGCTTTCTGAACCCGAACTCAATCAATGTCTAATTTTGCAATCCTGATTACCACAGGGGAAAAGGATCGAGAACGGTGTGTATTTAGGCCCCATCGGGTGCTTAACCTTTGAAGGGAGACTATCATGGAAAAAGAAAATACTCGCATTCATCTTCGAGCGAGTCCGCATAAAGGTTGGACCATTCGGCCCCCTGGAAATTGGTTTGGGCAGTGGCGATGGCAGGGAACCCAGCACAAAAGACCCATTCTTTGTTTGGTTCTATGTCGATGAGGAAATCGCTGTCGCCCAAGGCAGAGGTGGGGGAGTAGCTTACTGGTGCAGGTGTAAGCGTGTGCCCTGAAACTTTGTTTTGCTTCAGTCGTCGTTGCACAATATCAGGAACCATTCCCTGTAGTTTGCATAGCTGATGTCCATCTTTGCCCGTGGGCTTTGTTTCGTGAATAAAGAAAGAAAAAGCGACGCAGATATTGTATTTAAGTATTGCTCGTGCCGTCTTGCTGACATTTTACTCTATTGTCTCTGGCCTACAATCCCAAGCAAATTAAAAGCAGAGGGAAGAGTTCATACCATTATAGTGAATACTGAAATTCAGATTGTCCTAATTCTTTGGGAACATCAAATCATCATGTATCTCTGTCGTGCAAACATTATAAATCTAACATTTTTGTGCAAACCAGCAAAGATCATCAGGACTCGGCGGTTTTTACTTTGTTTTCTCAGCTGCTTTCTTGACAGATCATGTTCGTTCGTGGACTGATGCAGGCTGGCACCCTCATACCCTTCCATTTATTTAGTCAGTGAAAACGAGACCAGGGAGCACGGAGGAAGCCTGCAATACGCCTGTTGTTGAGTATAGAATGGACCAGTGGAAAGATACTTTCACAATACAAACACCATGCAAGCACACGGGCGAAGGTGAGTGGAAGCTGTTGTTGGCTCCTGGAAGATTCAGTCCTGGTTTGTCAAAGTTAGAACCAACCTGCTCCAATACCTGGCGGCTATCTGATTTTTACTCTTCAGAAAAGTGCAGAAATATAAATAAATAATTTACCAGATTCAAATCGTCACTCATCAGAATCATCGTAAAATAATGTTCCCTTTGCTCTAAAATAAGTGATATTTGTTACTTTTCGAAATCAATATTTGACTATTCATTTTAATTTAAAAAAAATAAAAAAAATCAAATTAAAATACTTATAATAATGAATCATTTCACAATACAA
The DNA here is from genome assembly GCA_001602295.1 of Zoysia matrella. Lineage (NCBI taxonomy): Eukaryota > Viridiplantae > Streptophyta > Magnoliopsida > Poales > Poaceae > Zoysia > Zoysia matrella. Next base: position 10,416 of record BCLG01000983.1, on the reverse strand, counting down.
TAAATAATATGATATTTTTACAAATCTTTTAAATAAAATAATCATTCAAAGATAAATATTTGAAAATATAAAAAATATTTATTTTAAGACAGAAAGAGTAGGAGCAAATCTTGAAACGTTGACTGATCAAACGATATTACCCGTGTGATTGAACGGAGACTTCGCAGTCGTTTCTCCCTTCACCGGCTATAAATTTTGCCCGTTCGCTTCGTTCAATTCACCCCATATTCCATTTCCCAAATTCCCATCAGCCCGTTGGAACCACTTGGCGCCCCGCGACCCCTTCAACCTCCATTTCCCTGCCGCCGGCCGCAATCACTCCACCCCTGCCTCCTCCGGAAAACATGGCGATGGCGGCTGCGCCGGGGAAGGCCGTCGGCCCCACAAAACTTGCCTACTTCGATGACATGTGGGCCCTCCGTTCCGACGCGACCGTCCTCGCCCTCCACCAGGTTCGCCTTCCCCTTTTCTCCTCACTCAGCGGAGCGCTGGAACACGAACAAGCCGCTGCCGGAAGCGAACCCTAGGCCGGGCGCCTGGCTAAGCTGAGTTCTTTCTTGGTGTTCGTTCGCAGGAGGAGGGCGGGCGGCAAGCGGTGGCGCTGGACGCCACGATCTTCCACCCGCAGGGCGGCGGCCAGCCGGCGGACAAGGGCGTCGTCGTGTCCGCCGGTGGCGGCGCCAGGTTCCTCGTCGAGGATGTGCGGATGAAGGACGGAGTGGTAAGGACCCGAAGTTTGAGCTAGATACTCGCTTGAAAAAAGCTGCAAACTTGTTCGTGAGATGGTGGTCGGCGGGCTGAAATTTTGCGTGCCATGTGATGTGAGGCTCACCTTGTGGTTGCTATCGTGTCCAGGTTTTCCACTACGGTAAATTCGAGGGTTCTGGTGAAGGATGCAGGCGCGAGTTTAACGAAGGGGATAGGGTTAGCTTGGAGGTCGACGCGGAACGGCGCAGCTTGAATTCCAGGTGTGGAGCATGCACGATGCCAATCGAATGACGCAAATGAAAGCTTTGCTTATCTCAATGTTCTGTTTTAGACATAAGACAGCCTTGCTAAATTGAGTATGAACAAGCCAACAGATGGCTCAGTGATCAGATAAGATTGCCCGCTAATTGGCCATGCATGTTTAAAAAGTTAAATAGTTATGATACAATAATATTGGCTCATTGCTTTTCCTCCAAAAACACTGAACATCCTGGCCTGATAAATGATTCATACAATCATACTGCTAGTTACCTGTCTATTCATATATGTAGGATTATTTTGTACTACCTCTGTTTCAAAATATAAGTATTTTTAAATTTGAATAAGGTTAAATTTTTTTTTAATTTTTACTAATAATATCTAAAAAATTACATAACTTTTAATATAAAAATATAATTTTTATGAAAGTTTATTTAATGATGAATTTAAAAATATAAGTTTTATAAGATAAAACATTATTAATTATATATTATTAGTTTGACTTTGAGTAAACTTAGAAATGATTATATTTTGAAACGGATGGAGTATAAGCGCTTATGTGTCCATATTTTTAGAAATGATGTTGTTTAATATAGAAAAAAGTCTAAATCACTGCCCTCAGCTATGGCGATTGTCTAAATAACTCTTTAACTTTTAATTTGGTCTATTTAACTTCACTGGTTTAGAAAACTAGATCACTATTCACCTTTAGTCACCTTCCCAATCCTATTTTGCTGACTAAGGGTGGTTTTTATGCCACGTTGCGGCTGACGTGGATAGAAGCCTTTTAGTCGGTGAAATAGGAACCGAAAAAACAGAGGATCTAAGGTGATACACGGTCTGCTGGTGGCGGCGTAACTTAGGCGGGCGGAATGCAGGAAGGAGGTGCTGTGGCCGTATATCTTGCATTTACCACGGCAGTGCTACCGCGTCCGGCAGCGGCCATAGGGACGCAACTGCTGGATTTGATAGGGAGCGACTAAACCGACGGGCCAACAGCACGGCCGTTCCTTCACCGGGCAGGCAAGCAGGCGCGCCAGGCGTTCCTTCTTCGAGCGGCCAAGCAGGCGCGTCTGGTGTTCCTTCTCCGATTGCCGATCCACACCAGCGGATGAAGGCAAGCAGCGCCCACGAGGATTGGTCTTTGCTTCAAAGGAATCGAATCCCGAGCACAGCATCCACTCTGTTTAGCTGCCGCGATTGCAATCCGAAGATTCCCTGCGCCGGCACCGCTCGAAGCTGCCTTCAACGCTGCTGCTCTGCCTCACTGCTCGAAGGCACCGCCACTGCTGAGATGGATTCCGCCTCAGAAGCAGGGTCGCTGCATCCAGCCTATCACCGTGCTCCAGCTGCGGCTGCCGGGGAGGCTCGCCGACACAGGAAGCGCGCGGCCACCTCCGCTGTGAACGGTCACTGAGTCTTTGCCTTCGCTTGCTCTGTTTTCTGCTGATGTGAGATGTCGTTTTGTAATTTTCAAAGGATTTTGTCCATGTCAGCTGCCAATGTGGCAGAGAAACCACCTTTCTCAGGAAAACAGGATTAGGAGGGTGATTAAAGGTGAATAGTGATCTGGTTTTCTAAACTGGTGGAGTTAAATAGACCAAATTAAAGGTTAGGGGGTTATTTAGACAATGGGCATAGGTGAGGGTATAGTGATTTGGACTTTTTCCTTTAATATAAGTAGTTCAGCTTTTCTGTATTGTTATCTTCTCCAAATTATTTCTGAATGTATACATCTTTATTTCTCATTTTGCAGGCTTCACTCTGCAGGGCATCTGCTGGACATCTGTATGAGCAATTTAGGCCACAGTCATCTTGAACCTGGGAAATGCTATCATTTTCCTGACGGGTATGGTTTACTTTTTTTTTTAATGTTCTTTACTTGTGAACTACTGCACTTTGTATCAATTCAGCCGTCAATTAATTATGTATTATTTGCTAACTGCTGGCTCTTTATACTCATGTTAGTTTTATTATTATAATTGAACTGGGCTCCCAATGTGTAATTTTTTTATGCGTCTCTGTTCACTGTAGAGCTTTTGTTGAATATAAAGGAGTCATTCCACCAGATCAGATACAAGATGTGCAAAGTGCACTAGAAAGAGAAGCAAATAAGCTAATATCGGAAGGAACCAAGGTACTAAAAGTTGTGCTGAAATACTACATATTACAGATCTTGATGCCTTTAATTATTTATCCTTAATGCAGGTCTTAGTTTCTATTGCTCCTTATGAGGAGGCAGCTAAACTATGTGGAGGTTCTCTGCCTAGCTACATTTCTAAGGTTAGTTGTGTACTACTTCCCGTATATGTCTTTGTTTACTCCAAACCTACATTCTTTCAACATCACTGATAGTTTTTGTAAATCTTGAGTGACCCCTCACTCATGGATAATTGTTGGCTTCAAGTTTCATGTTGTCAGAAAATATGTCGCCATACTATTTTCTTTTTATCATTAATATTTGTTTGTGGCCTTATGTCTTCAATTGTTGGCTTCAAGTTTCATGTTGTCAGAAAATATGTCGCCATACTATTTTCTTTTTATCATTAATATTTGTTTGTGGCCTTATGTCTTCATCAGGATAGCACCCCTCGGATTGTGAAATTTGGTGATCATCCTGGCTGTCCTTGTGGTGGTACTCATGTTGCAGATTTTTCAGTCATAAATAATCTAAAGGTAACAACCGTTTTTATGGGAGTCCCACAAAAGTGGATTTCTGATATCTATCCAAATTACCTACAGATTTATCCACACATCAGACAGTCAAAGTACAGGAACTCAGAGTCGTGTAGCTAAACATTGCATGCAAAATTCAAATGACTCCTTTTTTATGCTGATCATCAGGAATCATGCAACTGATATTTTGGTAGGGGCAGATACATGTTGTTAGTCATTGTGTGTTGTATTGTGCTAGGTCACGTAATACCATCTTTTTTTTTTGTTTGTTTGATCTATATTCTTTTGAGCATGCCAAACTATGTACTAGTAAGAAATCATCTAGGCATATAGAATCATGAATTTGTTTTCTCTATGAGCATTTAAGGTAAGAAAGCAAAGATCTCATTTGCGGCACACAAGTTTAAAGGGGTAATTTAATACTCATGTAAACCTTGATTTTTCCGCCAGACTTCAGTTTTTCAATTTGCAATAGGTTGACCTCATTTTCTATGCATCAGGTCACGAATTTTCGAGTCAAGAAAGGTCTCACCAAAGTCTCCTACAGCATCAGCCCTTGATTTCACTTGGAATTTATCAGAGAAACGAAGGCCAAAAAGTTCAACGAAGAAGCCTGATATTAATGGTTTCATAAAATTGCATTGTGATGACCCTGTATTTGTAGAGCAAAATAGATTATCTGTAGTGTTTAATATGGTGAAATTTCGTTCACTTATGATTTTCCCTTTGATGGAAATATTCCTCTTGTATCCAATGTTTGTATGAAGCAGAACAGCTGACTTCACCAATGGAACTACAATAGAATTATTACATATCCTTCTCACCCTAAATCATCGAAATTAGAAATAATTTTGTTCTCCAATTCCAATCCTACTAACAATGCAATTATGCTCACCAAACAAGAAAAAAATGGCGATGGAAAACGGATATTATTATATTTCTTGATCTGGGCCTATTTTTACCTTGATTTTCCTTTTTTCATTTCTGTGCTGCAAAGTCCAAAACCTTATCCAAACTCGTCGTTTCCTCCCGCTTATATTTGGCCACCACGGTTCTCTCCCGCGGCCATTCCATTCCAACCTGATGGCCGTGACGCTGCAATGGTCGTTCCAATTCCCACTCCAACTGCAGCCACGGCCACCCGCCCTCGCGACAGTCCACCGACGTCGCCTCGTCCTCCTCCCCCTCCGTCGCGCCCCTCTCCTTCGTGCTCGCTGCAGCTCCGGAGCAGGCGCTGGCGCCGGCGCCGGCGCCGAAGCTGGTAAGGCGCAGGAGGCCGCAAGGAGGGCGTACCCGTATGACGAGATCGAACCGAGGTGGCAGCTGCACTGGGAAGAGCACCGCACGTTTCGCACGCCGGACATCGGGGAAGGCCTCGACACCTCCAAACCCAAGTGCTACATCCTCGACATGTTCCCCTACCCTAGGTGCTATCCATGTATCCAATCGAGAATTTTCAATTCTTACCAATACGTTACCCTTTCAATTTTTATCATTAAATTCATAAGTCTTTCAATCCTTACCACTAAATACGTTTTTCACTTCAAAACATACTATTTCTTCAAAATTTTAATTATTTTCACTGTTTTATATTGTGTTAAAATAAACAAAATTTGAGCTTAAGTGATGCTAATAGTATAATAAACATAATATAATAAATATAATGCATTATTACGCAATATAATAACATAATATAAAACAATAAAAATGTTAAAATTTCAAAGAAATGGTATGTTTTGAAGTGAAAAACGTATTTAGTGGTAAGGATTGAAAGACTTACGAATTGAGTGCTAAGGATTGAAAGGCTAACATATTTGGTGGTAAGACTTGAAAAATCTCCTATCGAATGTGCACATAACTGTATGCTCTAGCCGTTCCAGTTTATCATAAATTGGTGATTAGTAACTGTGCAATTGTTCTGAGATTGGTCTTGATTCATGAAGGAGGACTGTATAATAGAATGCATTTGGCAATTGGGTTTAGCCAAAAGCATCAAATCATGTAAAGTAATATTGTTACATATATTTATTGCTTGTTGCTTACGTGGTTTTGGAACTTTTTCCTTGTAGTGGGGCTGGGTTGCATGTTGGGCACCCCCTTGGATACACAGCAACTGACATTTTATCGAGATTCAAGCGCATGAAAGGCTTCAATGTTTTGCACCCAATGGGATGGGATGCATTTGGACTTCCTGCCGAGCAGTACGCTATTCAGGTTGTTCAGCCCTTCTTTGGATTCAGAATTCAAATTATTTGCTGATATGGTTATCTGATCAGTTGTAGTTTGTGAACAGACAGGAACCCACCCTAAGATTACCACTGAACGGAACATTGACCGCTTCCGCACACAGGTAATGGACTCCATAGTTTCTGTATCTTTATTGTATTTTTTGTTTAGCATTTAATACATGATGGTAGTAATAACTGGTAACTTGGTAATACTCTGGTGCTCTTTAAGGCTCCAAATTAGATGGTTTTGCACATCTTTTCATTCTCAGAAGGTTGCACAAAAGTAACTGAGTACTAGTCAATCGCCAAATTAGTCTGCACTAAAATGGTGCTATGATTCTTAGGAAGCTTTATTGATATAGTAAAATTAAGGTGTTGATAAGAATAGGATCCTTGCAGTGTAAAGAATGATCTAACAAGAGATGTGGATGCTACAATGTCTAAATGATAACTTCTGATCTAACACGAGATGCGGATGCTACAATGTCTAGATGATAACTTCTATATTTATTTTTGTACACAATTTTGTAACTCCTTAATCTGTTAAGGTGATTGTTTGTATTTGAAATTGTACCTTCTAATTCTTGATAGAGTGGTTATTTGTATAATCCCATCATGCGAAAGTGAAACATAATAGTAGTATCAACATGTCTTGGTATTACTTATTTGAGAATCACAACTTCATTTTTTTTGCTCAAAATATGAGCTGTGCTAATATGTTTGAGTTGACAAAATGAACATAGATTGAGTCCAGGGTTTCCTGTGCCCCATTCGTTCTGTACTTAATAATAGAAAATATAGTTTAAAAATAAAATAAAAATATTCTATGTTGTACGCCATTATAAATAGGATTCTTGTGCCGCAGCTTAAATCGCTAGGTTTTTCGTATGACTGGGATCGTGAAATCTCCACAACGGAACCAGATTACTATAAATGGACGCAATGGATTTTCCTTCAACTGTTGAAAAGAGGACTGGCTTATCAGGTCAGAACTACTAGTTCTTATTTGCATATTGAATGACTTGACATTCATATCATCTGTTATTCTTCCTGTTTTGCACTTCCTTTATTTGAAGAGATAAACAGTTTTGTACTGTTCATTGGTTTTCAAAAAAAATTTAGGCTGGCATTCATATCTTACAATCAGGCTGAGGTACCGGTCAATTGGTGCCCTGCTCTTGGAACTGTCCTGGCGAATGAAGAAGTTGTAGATGGCGTTAGTGAACGTGGTGGCTATCCTGTCATACGAAAGGTATCTTGTACAATTTGCAGAACGTGTTCTGTTGTGAATATTGCTTTGTCTTTTAAGTTATGTTAAAATATGTCAAAATACTGGTTTCTGTAATTACCTATCTTCAGAAGGTTATTACCTATCTTCAGAAGGTTTAAGCGTATTTATCTATTTTCTCTTCTATTGTGTAGCCAATGCGTCAGTGGATGCTGAGGATAACATCTTATGCTGATAGACTTCTTGAAGATTTGGATAAGCTTGATTGGCCTGATAGTATCAAAGAAATGCAACGAAATTGGATAGGGAAATCAGAAGGTGCTGAGCTTAAATTTTTTGCAGTTGACAAGAATGGGAATGACCTGGGTGCCAGTTTGTTGGTTTACACAACAAGGCCGGACACTATTTTTGGTGCAACGTGCGTACCCTTGCTTCTTATTTTGAAATGTACAAATGCTATGTTATTTGGGCTTATATGGACAGTCGAACTAACTTTTACTGCTGCAGATATCTTGTTGTGGCACCTGAGTTTGTTTTGTTATCATCTCTAACATCTGAGGAACAACGTGTACATGTGAGTCTTTTGTCCTTGTAAATTATAATACTGCTTGCGGTGAACTATGAGCTAATTGGAAAAACAGGTAGAGGAATACAAAGAACTTGCAGCTAGAAAGAGTGAACTGGAAAGAACTGATCTTCAAAAGGAAAAAACTGGTGTTTTTAGTGGCTCTTATGCTGAGAATCCAGCAACCAGGGAGATAATTCCAATATGGGTGGCAGATTACGTTTTAGGAGGGTAAGCTAGTATGCCTCTTGTGTATGCTGGTCATGTAAAGCAATATCATTGTTTTCCACTGTATTCTAAAGATAAAAAGGTAAAGTGCTAGGAAGTAAATGCTAGGTTGGTAGAGAGCCTTACTGTAAGCTTATGCATCTCGTGCGTTATCAAAGACAAATGTTTGACAGGCTCACCACTATTTACCTTTTAAATTTTTAGATTATGATCTTTAATTTGCTATTTGAAACTTGTTTTGTATTCAGATACATATAAGAAACCTGATTAGTTGGTCAAATATCTTTCTTTTTTTTTCTCAAATTGAGGTATTGGATATTATCTATCATTTATGTGGACTTCCAAAACAATTGGGCAAATAAAAAAACCTCCATCACTTTTATTGGTTTATATTAGTCTTTGACGTTCGGCACTCTCTAAACTTTAATTGCTGCATATGTTGCAGCTATGGTACTGGGGCTATTATGGCAGTGCCTGCACATGACTCCCGTGACCATGAATTCGCTGTTAAGTATGAACTTCCGGTCATTAAAGTTGTAAGTCCACCCAATGGCAATTGTGATCTCGGGGAGGCAAATGCAGATGAAGGTATCATGATAAATTCATCCAATTCTTCATCTGGATTAAACATTAATGGTATGCAATCCAAAGATGCTGCTTTGAAAGTTATCGAATGGGTAGAGAACAACGGATTTGGAAAGAAAAAGGTACTTTCTTTGTCCACAGTGTATCTTTCGTGCTCCTTCCATTCATGAGGCTTTAATTGGGGAACCAACTGCCAGGTGAACTACAAGCTTCGAGATTGGCTTTTTGCTAGACAGCGCTATTGGGGTGAGCCTTTCCCTATTATTTACCTTGATGATACGGATGAAATGGTGCCTCTGTCAGAAAATGAGTTGCCTCTAGTGCTTCCTGAATTGGATGACTTCACTCCCACTGGTACTGGGGAGCCACCTTTGGCAAAAGCAACAAATTGGGTACGTGTATCAGCTGTTGAAACTGAGAAATTGCTCCCTCTATGAGCTGAGCTGAGCAAAGTTATCCTCTTGTCAATGTCGTCATGTATTACAAACAGGAGGGAGTACCATTTCTTTGTGAATGCGTGACAGATTGGGAGAAATCAGAAATAATGATAATTGAGGACGAAATGAAATGATATTTCTGTAAAGTTAAGAAAATTTGCAACAGAAAAGGGCTGATATTATTTTAATCTTTAAATTTTGTAAATCTAAAAACACAGTAGAAGAAACATAGATTGCTCATAGCTGATTTAGAAAAGAATCAAGTTCCCTGAAATTGCATCTCACCTTTGTTACTTAGATCGCTCTGTGTCGTTAAATTCTATGTAATTGCCTTTTAGTTAGCAAGCTAGAAAGAAATTGGTTGATGTTGTTTTGGAGCACAAAAATATGTGCCTGCCCTAGTGTCATGAATTAATTTTGCTGAATGTTACTTGTCACTATTAGCTTGGCTTGGCTTCTTTTACCTTTGAAAAAATCATTTTTGTGTTTATTTACTTTTGCTCTTCTGAGCACACCTTTTAAACTGATTACTGCATTTTTTCAGGTTAGAGCCACCGATTCTCTATCTGGGAGGCCTGCCAGAAGAGAAACAAGCACCATGCCACAGTGGGCTGGATCATGCTGGTATATTTTCTTCATGACCTGATGTCTGTAATCTATGATGAGAATCTGACCAGCTGGAGAGTTTTGTTTTATAACATTTTTTCCCCTTTTTTTTTGTGATATGCCTAATTGACTGAATAATTATCCCCACATTGAGACATTTCCTTTGTCAGTTGTAAGTAGTTTGTAAACCAGTACAGTTTTATACATTCTTGAATTGTTATTTCAGGTACTATTTGAGATTCATGGACCCCAAGAATTCAAATATGTTGGTTGACAAGGATAAAGAGAGGTGCACCCTACTTTCATATGTGATCCAGTAATGGGCGTCTTGTGTGATGTATTTAACTTTTTTCTTGTATCATCAGGTATTGGGGTCCAGTCGACATCTATGTTGGTGGTGCTGAACACTCTGTTCTCCATTTGCTTTATGCACGATTTTGGCACAAGGTTCTAACATTTGTTCAGTTCTGAACATTTAATCTTTCTATAGTTTCATTGGAGGACATAAAATCAGTGGGCTCCTTGTAGGTTAAGTTGTTGATTGTTATGTGTGCTCCATCTTTGTCATACTATTTGATTTTCTATTTGAATATGAGCAGGGGATTTTGGTATAGATTTGCAGTTTCCTATGCAATATTAACCTAGATTGTTAAATCAGCTCTTGTTAGCCAAATTTTGCTGTCCTTAGAAAAGGAAATGGGGGAAACAGTGATTATGAACCATTCTGCCATTCAAAAACTTGTTGTTATTGTTATCTTGCTTTCCTTTATTCTAACCAATTGTTTTCTGTTAGGTTCTGTATGATATTGGAGTAGTTTCCACGAAAGAGCCCTTCAAGTGCCTGATAAATCAAGGATTAATACTTGGAGAAGTAGGTGAAACTAAATTCTGTTAGAA
>BCLG01000982.1:125524-143365 GCA_001602295.1 Zoysia matrella | reverse complement strand
TCCTCCCCTTTTAGAGTAGTAATAATAGTACTTGCGTCCAGCTGGTGCTTCCTAGATGCATCGAACCGGATGGCTAGCTCCATCGAGATTGGTCAGGATCGAGAAAATTAAACGTCGTCCTTTTATATACTTCTTTCGATTTTAAATTATTAACCACGGTTAATATTTAATATTAACTTTAATTATTTATTTTATTTAAAAAATTTATTTAAATATATAAAATTATTAGTCGTGATTTAAATTTCACTAATACTAAATCAAATAATAATAAAATTGTAAATATTTGAATAAATTTTTAAATAAAACAAATAATCAAAGTTGATGTTTCAAATTAATGATGTTAATAATTTAAAATCAGAGAGTAATTAATTAGCTACTCTACTTGGTTAATTTGTTCAAGATAAACAAATAATGGAATATTTGTTGGAGACATATGTTCCGTGTTCATGTGATCGATCCTACCGCGCCCGGCTGCCGTGCATCGCGACGCCAGATCGGATCGGGGTGCTTGCTGGATCCCATGGATATACCCCGGTGGATCGACCACACTGATTGAGCACAACTTATTTTGGAGAAGGTGGAAGAGAGAGAGAGAGAGAGAGCAACCAGATGCCGGCACGGCTCATGTCGCACCTTCGATTGGTCCCGGGGTTAATCTTGGCCAGTTTGGTTGTGGAAAACGGATGGCCATGCATGATGCATGTGTGCTGACTAGGACTACTGGTTCATAGAAGGCATCATCTAAGGTCTTATTTTTTCCCGTAGAGATTTTGGGATCCTGTTTTTAAGTAGTGGGTTAGTGTAAGCAAACAGTACAAATTTTTAGATACTATAGCTGGACCTTTAAGATCTAAAATCTAGTAATCTATTCTATTTTAAAATTTATCAAATTTTAGCTCACACAACAAATAATTTTCAGTTCACAATCTCACAATCTACATATTAATTTCAGCTTTTATATTATAGTTTTTCATAATCTAGCTCGTGTTACAACCCAAAAAATTATCACGCTCCACAATGAAAACAAACCGGTCCTAAACATCTATCCAGCACCACCACACACGCACATGCGCGTCTGACCCTTGTCCCACGACCCACTACATGGCTTCTCGTCTTTTTAAACGGTTGTTTCTTATACTCACTGATTCACAAACAAAGTCGTTTAGGATAATGTTTTCGTCTAATATTAGAAATATAAATTATAAATAAGTTTTAACTTATTTAAAAATATAAAAAATCATATGATTAGATTTGTTTTAAAAAGTATTTTCATAAAAGTCTAATTATGTTTCTTTTTAATAAATATTTTTAAAGTAAATACAAGTTAAAGTTATGTTTTAAAGACTATGTCATTGTCTAAAACGACTTTTTTCGTGAACCGAAGCGAGTATAAGTGGGCAATGATTTATAGTGCTGATTAACTATATACCAACCCATGGAAATGAGGCTGTGTTGATAATGATGGTGTGGGTAACCTTAGGCCCTCTTTTGGCTATCTAAAAGTGATTTTTTTTATTCTACAGGATAAACTCTTAAAATTAAGATAGAGAATTAATTCATAAAATCAGAAGAAGATACTTTTTTAAGTTATAGTATCTTAATTTATTTCTTCACATAATCAATCAAAAATTACTTAAAAAAACAACACTAAAAAAACAATGTTTGTCACAATTTTCCTAATTCTGTCTGCGAATCAACTGCCTTGAGCTTTGCCAAAGAGCCTTAAAAAACTGCCGGAAAAGATAAAATCAATATGGTTGTCAAAACTGTCCGCCACTCAAGGGAAAAAAATTGATTGTGTTGAACTGTCTGGCACTTGAGAGAAAACTGTCAACGTCGATCCACCTCGTCCGCTTTTAATCTGGCGGCTAGGGATGTCCGCTAGCGACTTGCCCATTGTCCCATTCGCAGGCGCTTTCAGTAGCATAACGCTGTGCATGTCGTCTTGTTGTGCATGCATCGTATTAGCCACGCATGGACAATATATTCTCTTTATTCACTTTTATAAATCATTACAGCATTTAAATTTTACTTTTTAATATATAGCATTCTCACTTTTTAATGCATTTCTCTCTCTTTTTAATACATTTTCCTTCTAATAAATTTCTATTTTTATCTCACACTTCACTTTCACTATATATATCATACTTGTCATGTGCTAGATAGAATGATTTATAATAGTGAACCGAGGGAGTAGTAATTAAACTCCCTCTTTTGTGGTTCGTTTGTTAATGGGTGACATGGATGACGAGATGCCCAAGAGTTTTGCTTCGTTTTGGTTTGTTCATCGACTGTCATTATCGTGAGACAAGATCAGAGCTCTAGCTACCTCTAGATGATCGAGGAGGTAGGGATGTCCTGTGGATCTAGGACCTGATGGATTTTGCACCAGACAGGTGGGGGCACAGGTTCAAAATTACACCCGTGGGTGTCTGCGGGTGCAATCGGCCGCTGCCTGATTCAGCCTTGAAAGGTACGTATAATTGACGTGGCAATCTTCAGCCTTATAACAGCCCAATAGCCAACATCTTTCTCAATAGCTCATGGAGCAGCCACGCAAGCCCAGGCAGCAATCTGGTCCGCCTCTCTGGCCTATTTATGATAATTAATTAGAGGAATAAATCCTATCCATCTCTCATTGGTTTTTATCTTTCATTTAAAAGAACAGTTGACTCTCTCAACTTTTCAACCCATTCGTTTTTCCTAGACGGTTTCGAGGGTAATTTTATCCTACATGACAGAGTAACGTGGCATTTTAGCTGACTCATCCTCCAGCGGCAACAAATGGCTATTCACGTGGCATTTTTCATTGACATATACTGCTGACGTTGCACAATCTTCTTACATGAACACCTGATTTGGTCTAGTTTTATTTTAAATTAAAAAATAAATACTTAACGACCTCAAAAAATTATAAAACTTTGCGGAGATTTAAATAATTTTACAAGGAACAAATTTTGTTTTAGTACTAATTAAAAATTCAAAACACATTTTATTTCTAAAATTTAGAAAGAGAAATAACAAAAAAATAACCTAGACCTCTGAAACCAGTGGATAAAATTTTATTTTTTTAATTCATATAATTTCAAGTATTTTTCTTATTTCACATCCATTTTATTTAGAAATTTATAAATTTCAAATTTTGAACTTGAATTCAAATTCAAAATTCAAACAGGAGCCGTCCCATTATAAATCTATCTTCCAAATTTTGTATAAATAAATTTGTTTCAAATTTGAAGATGAGTCCAAAACAAACTTTGTTGCTAATGAAGAGATCTATCATCTTCCAAAGTTCCAAATTTATCCGAGTTCTGCAAGTCATGTTTTATGCAAAACAGATGGCTCAGTGCACAATCTTTTTTTTACATTATAAATCTAAATTCCGAATTTTTTAGAAATAAATATGTTTTAAATTTGGAGATGGGTCCGAAACAAAAGTTATTCTTTATGAAGGGTTCTATTATCCTCCAAAGTTTAAAATTCATCTAAGTTCAAAAAATCATGTTTTTGAGAAAAAACAGATGGCTGGGGCTGAGTCACTATTCCGTTATAAATCTGTTTTTCGAATTTTTTAGAAATAAATTTCTTTTGAAACTTTAGAGGATGATATATCTCTTCACTAGGAACAACTTTTATTTTGAACTTATCTCTAAACTCAAAATAGATTTATTTATACAAAATTCGAAAGACAGATTTATAACAAAACTATTGACTCAGCAATAGCTATATGTTTTATCTCAAAAACATGACTTCTCGAACTTATTTGTTTTAGATTCGCAGAAGGAACAGAGATCGATATACTCTCGACTGTGAAATTGCGAATCAGGGAGCTGACCGTGGTAGTTCATGTGACTTTGGGATCAAAGGCACCCTTCAGCCTTCCCAGGGCGGTACTCTTCACTGCCGCGTAGGCTAATTTCTAGACTTCTTCCGCACACCCTCTTATTTGGGCTTTTTCTTTTTTTTTCCCGGGCTCAGTGCATGTTTTGTTTCAGTTTTTCACGGCCCAATACATATTTATTTGTTTTTTACATTAATTATTAAAATTATTATGGTTCAAATGGATTTAAATATGAGTCATAATTTGAGAGAAAAATCAATTTGAATTTTTCAATGGCAACTACGTTTTAAATTATTGACACCGTTGATTTTTAGCATCAACTTTGATCATTAGTTTTATTAAAAAATTATTTAAATATGTAAAATTTTATTATTATTTAATTTATCATTAGTGAAATTTAAATCATGACTAATAATTTTATATATTGGAACAAATTTTTTGAATAAAATGAATAATAAAAATTAATGTTAAAAATCAACAGTGTCAATAATTTAAAACTGAATAGAGTAAATTCTGTTAACCGTTGTTGTTGGGTACAGCCCACTGGGTGAGTGGGTGTGGCCCAACGTGGCGCCAGCAACCGCCACTCTAATTGGATCCTATGTGCTTTACAAATTCGGCTCAGTAGCAGCCCAGGCGGAGGAGCGAGGCCACGTTTAGGGTTTTGAAAACCGTTTTGGTTTAAAAAACTAGTCGGCACCGGTTTAAAAATCAGTATAGTAAACTATAAAAATCAAATAATTCAAAAATCAAAATTTTGAGAGAAAAATGCTCGATTTTTTCAATTTACCCACTAATTTTTTTAGTTTGAAATTAAATCGGTTTGAGCAGTTTTCTACCGTTTTTTTTTGTTATCGCTCGGTTTGACCGGTTTATTTATCGGTTTGATCGGTTTTTAGATTTTTAAATTTTTTAAATTTTTTAAATTATTTGAATTTATTAAACCAAAAACTAATCAATCGGTAAAACTGAGAAACAAGTTTTAACAAAAACTCAGCTAGTTTTCAGCGGTATTGTAAACCTTCTACGTTTTGACATGGGCGTCAGACCCCTTCCCAGAGTGCTCAATCTTTGGCCCCGTATGTAACGATGGAGACATTTTGTATCAGCTGCTACAATCTTAAATTAATGTCGCTCGGGTCAAAATCCTAGTTTACAATTTGTTAAACTAAACTAAATTTGTTATCCCGACAAAAAATAATTTAAAAAACAAGAATTATAAGTTATACCATTGAACAGTTCAATATTGGATATTTTTCCTGCAAACCTCAGAGAACCACCGGCAAGTTCGTCTCTGATCACTGAAATAATCTGTGTTCCTTGTTAGGGGACTCACTGGACCACTGCTGGTATCTAAAATGAAGTGCTCGTCTGCGGCACTGACAGCAACATATTTTCATGAATGTGCAGTGGAAGATGCATTTCATATGGAAAGATAGGTCAAAATTTTACTCCCTCGGTTCTGATGTCGCTTCTCATGATAATTTAAATTTAAACTCACCAAGATAAAATTAAAAATGGAGGGTAGTATACCATATGCAGGGGAACTATTTGTTTTCATGAAACTTAAATTTTGAAGCTGCATTGCTGGACTAATCTTAGAATCTGCCATTCTGAAGAACTTGATTGTCTCAGCCAGTGCGTCACCTGGGAGCCAATCGCCTCTAGGAACACGATATCACAAGATGTTGACCAATTTTATGGAACCTACAGCACCCATTCGACATCTGCTGGCGTACGTACCTCATCCCAAGGTAGAAACATAAAACATCCAGTGTAATAAAATCACATATCAAGACCTAAATAGCCCTTGGGATGATCAGGAAATCCATCATGACCAACAGACCATGCTTTTACATAGAAACACTCGGGCACCAAACCCGCTGAATAAAATTGGACAATAGTGAAATGGATCAACATTCTGTTATATTTTTAAAAGTTTCAACCTATGCATGATTCCGGCATCTAGTTAGTCTCACTCTTGATACTCCAGTCCAACGATAGAAAACAAAAGCAAGATTCACATACTACATGACATCATCTGGGAAAAAGTTTGCTCCAGAATACAATTACAGCCTCCCAATTCCCAGACGTATGGATAAATTAAGCCATCCCACCACTAGTCGCCGTCCTGATTATCTGAAACAAGGCTGCAAAGAACCAAAAGAAATGGGTCAGATTTGATTTTGCTTCGTTCACCATATGCTCCTCAACTTAGGAAGAAATGCATGCTCCTAAGGAAGAAATTTAAATGATCATTTGAAACAGAAACCACAAATGTAGTGAAAGTTAACAGTTACCGAGAGAACGCATATGAAGCGAAAGTGCTACAAAAGTTCCAAGAAAAAAAACATACAAACACAAAGTACAACTTAAATAATGTTACAGTACTTTATATAACTACCTTGACTTCAAACCGTATTAAAACTGCACTCTTTTGTCAAACATCCTCATGCTAACAAGGCCCAATACATCTCACCAGCAAAAGGAAGTCTCTCAATTACATTTTACATCACTAAAAAAATGCATCCCCAATATTACTATTTGAATCCTAAACTACATTAGACAAGTAAATGTGCACAATCCAGGATTCAAGGATATTGACTTGGTAACTAGACTGTTAAGTTTAGGTCTGTGAAATGGCAAGCGTCCAGCAGTGCTGCACTTGTTAGCAGTGACACATTGCAACGCTACTGAAGGAATTAGGGTGCCTTTTAGTTGGGGACCTTACAAGTTCTAAAGGCTGTCTATTAGAACCATTTTTTTTTTTTTTGCCATGAGTCAGAATGAACCAATAAAATATATGTTAAAAGGCACATTTTGTTCCATTACTTGACTGGATAGCATTGGCCTCCAAACATCTGAGGTAGAATGGCTAGAAGATGCTCATATGTAGAGTTCCGCTAACATCCAACAATCATGAGATGCGTTCAATAAGATGGTTAACATAAATAGTGGAAGCAAGAACCATTAGGAAGTCTAAGAGCTAAACTACCATTACATTTACACATGCAGTTCACGAATGCAAAATACTAACCCATAAACAGAACAAATTGGTAAAATGGTTCTAACAAGCTGAAGAGGAGTGCAATTTTATGTATTTGTCATCCAAAGAAATGATAAAATCCCAAAACAAATGACACCTAAATGCATCAAATTGAAGTAGGATTATCAAAGGTTAGGGACGGAGCTTACAGGATCCAATGATAACAAAAATGATGAATCCAAGGACCAATGGTCCAACAGGGTAGTCATTTCCCTTCTTCACATCTTTTTTTTTTTCTAGAGATTCTAGAGAAAAGGAGACAAAGTGAAGCAAAAGAGTTTTCATTTGATAGTGGGTCCCGCAGGCAACCGACGAGGGATGGTCACAATAAAGTATACAAAGTAGTCTCAGGCATAGAACCCCTCCTCGTGATGTTCTTCTGGAACTTGGCGCTTTTCCTGTCAGAAAGACACCTTGAAGTCGTCTGGATGAATGCAAATGAAATGAGATTAGTATACACTAGATACAACCAAATATAACAGTTAAAAATGAAAGAAATATAGGAAATGTTTTGTCCTTAAATCCACTGGATTTCAGATCTCGAATTACGAAGCAAATAACTTCTAGCACTGCTTGAAATAAAAAGTTAAAATCATCTATGTCCAGCATTGAGAACAAATGAACACAGAAATCAG
This sequence comes from Zoysia matrella, assembly GCA_001602295.1. Lineage (NCBI taxonomy): Eukaryota > Viridiplantae > Streptophyta > Magnoliopsida > Poales > Poaceae > Zoysia > Zoysia matrella. The sequence continues at coordinate 135,843 of BCLG01000982.1, read as the reverse complement.
TAAGGATATCTACTGAAAAGAATTGAGCGTTCACATATCCCCTGTAAGTTTATGTTTATCAAAACAATCTTTGCATTAAGAACCAATCCAAAGCCAACCTAGTCTCAAGCAAGGATCAATTCCGCTGATTGGATTGATGCAAGTGCACGTAATTCAACCTGAAATTCTATGTTGTCATTCCTGGCTAAGTATATTTCCTAGCCTGACCTGAACATACATTCAGAAGAGGGATGGAGGGCGAAATCGCGGCCAAATCCAGTCCAAACCTCAACGAAACAAAATTACCTCATGTAAGGAAAATCTAATCATGCAAATGTGCAAGGAATTCTATGCGACAGCCCCGTGGGGCATTGTCTTAAATGCATAGACAGATTCATTTCCAGAAGAGTAGACGATGGATCAACCAGATGATCCCATCCTTATATCCTCCTCCATGGGTTGATAATCCACTCAATTTGACACTAGTCGCCGTACCCGTACTTCGCAGCCGAAGAAATCAGAAAGCCGCGTGGATCCGGTTAAATCCAACCCAAATTCCACAAACCAAAGCGCGAATCCCAGACGAACTGATCAACCATGTCTTTCCGCACAACCAAATCGAGCAACAATTGATCGACACCACGCGCCCGCATACAGAGAAAAAGAAGGCGTAAAAATCGCGCGAATCGGGAAGCCCATGGACTCATGGAGGAGGCGATGGGATAGATCCGGTTCCTCGGTAGTCGACTGCCCCCACGCCTGGCCCGAAGCGGTTGCAGTGCTGCTCTTCCAGGTTTGCCTGAGGGTACTGCCCTCCCATTGTTTGATGAAATGCCTGACAAGGTGATTTGGGATGACGAGCTGCTGATGACTGCTATTCTCATGACACTAGCTCAAGGCGAAAAGTTCATAGTAAACCAGGAGATCGCGAGGGAGTGCTCTTTTCCTCCTTTGCTGCAGTGTGAGTTGCTTTCTGGAAAGGACATTGGAACTTCTGTGTATTCTGCTTGCCAAGTGTTTGATGAAATGCCTCTAGAGGTTGACAGGGCAGCTAAGCCAGAGAAGATGGAGTTCGAAGGTTTAGTGGTATGGGATGATGAGTGGCAGCATGACGATGATTCACACGGCGGCTTATTGAAACATCTAGCTTGGTGTGTGGACTACTTGGTTGATGAGGAGACAAAACCAAGTGTCCAGGTGGCCATCCAAAATGCGCTTCACTAGGATGTTGTTTCAGATATGTTTGACGATCTGGTTATCAACCATGTCAATGACACTTCCCTTGCCTCGGACCTGAGCATGAACACTATTAATGATGTGTCTGATGTCGTGCTTGGCAAGGCTGTTGTGCGGGACAGAGATGCATGGGAATTGCCGGAGAAAGTGCCTAGTGAGCATATTACGTGGGACAAAGATATGCTAGAGGGCCTGAAACACAGATGATGGGTTCTTGCAACTGGAGGATCAGTTTAGGAATAATTTGATGGAGCTGCTGATCCGGTCCAATACCATTGAGTTGCTTGCTGAAGTCAGCTTGTCCTTGCTCTCTTTAGAACTTGGTGTGAATTCGGCAATTCAGAGGTATGCTACATACTATGTAGACCAAAAGTCTAAGGAGACGTTTGGTAGGATTGTCGGGATCACGTACCCCGGGTACCTAACAGATCACGCTCCGACGCGTAAAGGTCGAGGGTCGAGCGATACGGGTTCTGACCCCCCAGCGGTGACCTACGACGGTCATGTCTTGGCCGCATAGGGGCGCGAAGACCCCGGCCTCCGAAGATCGACCTCCGGAGAGCGACCCCTAGGAGGTAGGTATCGCGTTATGGTACATTTACTCTGATAGCCAGCTGCCATCCGTTTCGACGGAACGGGACGAGATTCACCACGGTAACACTCCAGCAAAATGCTACGACGGCTGCCAGACACAACGAGATAGCACTGTAGCCGGCACAGTGACGCGGACGAGCATTACTGTACCTGCCGTTGCGCATGATGCGACGGGTCACGACCACGCCTGGATGTAACGAAATGATGGCGACAACGACGGGAGGCTCCACCTGTCGGCAAGACGGCAAGATTGTGTAGGACCCATTACTTGTGACCCCAGAGCCCCTTTCTATATAAAGAGAGGCCCGGGGAGCGATAGAAATAACGGTCGAACATCACCACAAGCAACAACCACAAACACACGAAAGACAAATACGAACTCCATTAGAGCCCGAGGATCCTTGCATCCTTCCGAGCAAGCACCTCCATTCGCCCACGTTCCGGGTCCTCCCGCGAAGAGAGGATCCCGTCTTGTAACATTGTCCTCGAGATAATCCGCTCTCTGGACGTAGGGTATTACACCACCCGGGGTGGCCCGAACCAGGAAAAAAATCCCTCCGAGTCTTTCTCAGACTGGGCCGTGCAGAGTCCGAAGGCACACCACCCCCACGATCGTATATTCACTGTGTCGGTGGTCAGAACGCCGACAGTTGGCATACCAGGAAGGGGAGCATATCTCTTTTGGTGTGCTCTCGCTTCGGCTTTTCGATGGCCCCATACTTCGTTGTAGGGGACATTTCGGTCTCCCACCTCCGTTTCAGAGACCTCACGGTCGCTATCTCTATAGACGGTCGGTCGTGGCAAGTCCTCACTTTCGCCTCTAGACAGGCTTTCCACTTCGAGAGCCTGGACTTCGGCGCGAGCGAAGGCGGCGAGCTTCGCCTCCAGGCTCCGTGCGGAAGGCACCCTCGTTGGTGGCCCTAGAGCCACCTTATTTTGGGGCACGACTCGTTGAGGGAGTGCTTCACTCTCCAAGCCCCGAAGGGCGCGGAGCCGGCGACTCCCGGCAACACGTCACCGGGTGCCAACCTGTCCCTACGCCCCACGGTGGACGCCGCTGGCCAAGCTTAGCTGCCCCCGGGACGCACTGACAGCCCCGAGCCTAGGGGCAAGGCTCCAGCCGGGCCCAGCGACACGGCGCGAGCCCGAGGACGGTCCACCTACCAGCAGCTCGCAGCTGGGGGGCCACCGACTTTCGACACTCCGCTCGAGAACCTCGAGGCGGCAGCGTGCATCCTCAACGAGACCGCTGCCCCCGAGGATCCAGCGCTGAGAGAAGTGTACGACCGCGTACGCTTCTACCTCGGCAGCGCGCTTCAACGACCAGAGGCGTTCTCCGACCCCAGCAGTCGGAGACAAAAAGCAACCGCCGGTCAAGGACCGGCGGAGCTCGGCGCGCGACATCCTAGTCGAGGAACGGAACCTTCGACACCATGTGGGGTCAGTCCTCCCCAGCCTCGGCCCCAACCTCGACGTCCGCGGCACCATCGACCCCAGGTGCCAGGCGAGGAGCGCGCTCCGCGCCGAATCCCGCCAGAGACGCTCCCACGACCGCTATTACCGACGCGGCTCCCTCGACTCCAGGAGCCCGAGCCCTGGGGGGGTCGGACCCAGAGCGTTCGGATCGCTCATCCGGCACGCGAAATTTTCGCAGAGATTTCGCGCTCCGACCACCATCGGCCGCTACAACAGGGAAACAAACCCCGTCCACTGGCTCGAGGATTACCGCCTCGCCTGCAGGACCGGAGGGGCGGACGACCTGTTCGCCATCCCGTACTTGCCGCTCTTCCTCACCGACTCAGCCCGAGAGTGGCTCGAACACCTCCCCGAGGGCTGCGTCCAAGACTGGAGCGACCTGCGTCGAATCTTCATCGACAACTTTCAAGGGACTTACACGTGTCCAGATAACTCCTAGGACCTCAAGAATTGCAAGCAGGGGCCCGGTGAGTCGCTCCGGAAATACATCCAGCGCTTTTCACGAAAGCGCAACGAGCTCCCCAACGTCAGCGACGCCAACGTCATCAACGCCTTCACCTGCGGTACGACGTCCAAGGCGCTCATCCACAAGTTGGGCCGGAGGAACCCTCGGACCGCCCGGGACCTCCTCGACATCGTCACAACCTTCGCCACCGGAGAAGAGGTCGTGCAGGCCAACTTCGACCGAGGTCGGCGAAGGACGAAAGGTCGGAGAACGACCGTCGGGGAGACCGACCCTCCGACCGGTCCACGGACCGTCGCAACGAGCGAGGTGGCGGTAGCTCGAACCGCAAGAAGGGCAAAGATCGGCGCCACGATGACGACCTCGTGGCCGTCGCGGACCACCCAGCCCGACCCCCGACCGAGAAACCAGCTAACCACGACGGCCACTTCGACAAGATGCTCGACCGGCCCTGTCCCAACCATTCTATGCCGGTCAAGCACACCCTCCGGAATTGCCACCTAGCAAGGAGGTTCTTCAGGAGCGAACCCTAGGCCGACTCCTCGGCAGCCAAGACCAACCCAGCCAAGACCAACTCAGGCCAAGGGCGCCAAGGAAGACGAGGGAACGGCTTTCCCTGAGCCGAAGGACTGCCTCATGATCTTTGGCGGCCCCGCGGCCTACTGCGAATCCCGCGGCCGCTAGAAGAGGACATGGCGCGAGGTCAACGCTGCCAACCCCGCGGTCCCCCGCTACCTCAAGTGGTCCGAAGCCCCGATCACATTCGATCCGGCCGACCACCCGGACCACGTTCCACAGCCCGAGCGCCTTCCGTTGGTGCTCGATCCCATCATCGGCTCCGTGCGTCTGTCAAAGGTGTTCATGGACGGAGAGAGCGCCCTCAACATCCTCTATGTCGACGCCTTTCGGACGATGAGGTTGACGGAGGCCGACCTCCATCCGACCCACGCTCCGTTTCACGGAGTCGTCCCCGGAGGCTACGCGACGCCCCTCGGTCAGATCACGCTCCCAGTCATATTCGGTGACCGGAGCAATTTTCGGACCGAATCGCTCACCTTCGAGGTGGTGGACTTCACCGGTGCCTACCACGCTATCCTGAGTCGGCCATGCTATGCGAAGTTCATGACCATCCCCAACTACGTCTACCTGAAGCTGAAGATGCCCGGGCCGAAGGGCGTCATCACGGTCTCGTTGCGCTTCCAACATGCTCTGGCTTGTGAGCAGAAAAGCTTCGAGCTGGCCGCCGCCAAATCGGGCCCGGCCCGGCTAGACGCAATCCACAAAACTGAAGGGTCGGGCCCAGCGCTCCGCTCCAAACCCGAGTCATCAACATCCTTCAAACCCGCCGATGACTCCAAAGAGGTCGCTCTCGACCCCGCCAACCCCTCCAAAGAGGCCAGGGTCGGGACAGCGCTCTTCGACGAATAGGAAAGCGCGCTCGTCGACTTCCTCATCTGGAATCGGGACGTCTTCGCCTAAGCACCGTCGACATGCCCGGCATCCCGAGAGAAGTCGCCGAGAACTCCCTCGGCATCATCGCGGGCTCTCGACCCGTCAAACAGCGACTCCGACGTTTCGACGAGGAGAAGCGCCGAGCCATCGGGGAAAAATTGATGAAGCTCCTGGAGGCTAAATTCATTCAAGAGGTCTACCACCCCGAGTGGTTAGCCAACCCTGTAATGGTGAGAAAGAAGACCGGGAAATAGAGGATGTGCGTTGACTACACGAGTCTCAACAAGGCCTGCCCGAAAGACTCTTTCCCTCTCCCGCGTATCGATCAGGTGGTGGACTCGACCGTCGGGTGCGAAACCCTGAGCTTCCTCGACGCCTACTCTGGGTATCACCAGATCTCTATGCGCGAATCTGACCGGCCGGCCACGTCCTTCATCACGCCCTTCGGGTCCTTCTGCTACATCACCATGCCATTCGAGCTCAAGAACGCGGGAGCCACGTACCAGCGCTGCATGCAGAAGTGTTTCTACGACCAACTGGGTCAGAATTTAGAGGCCTACGTCGATGACATCGTCATCAAGACCCGTCGGACCTCCGACCTCATCCAAGACCTGGAGGAGACATTCGCCAACCTCCGACGCTATCGGATCAAACTGAATCCCGAAAAATGCGTTTTCGAGGTCCCCTCGGGCAAGCTGCTCGGCTTCGTCATCTCCGAGCGGGGGATCGAAGCAAACCCCGAGAAGATCTCCGCGATCCTCAAACTCGGGCCAATCGGCAACGTAAAAGGCGTCCAGAAGCTGACCGGATGCTTGGCGGCCCTTAGCCGTTTCATCTCAAGGCTCGGCGAGAAAGCGATGCCCTTCTATCGGCTGCTATGAAAAGCGGAGCGATTCACCTGGACCACCGAGGCCTAGGAGGCTTTCGACCGGCTCAAGACCCTGCTTTCATCGCCGCCAGTGCTCACGTCCCCGACCCAAGGGGAGACCCTCCTCCTCTATATCGCGACGACATCGAAAGTCGTCAGCACCGTCCTCGTCGTCGAGCGAAACGAGGAGGGTCGGGCTCTGACTGTTCAGCGGCCTGTCTACTTCGTCAGCGAAGTATTGGCCGACGCCAAAACTCGTTACACCCAGGTGGAGAAGCTGATCTACGCCGTCCTCATTACGAGCCGCAAGCTGCGACACTACTTCACGAGCCATCCTGTCCACGTCGTCACCAGCTTCCCCCTTGGGAGATCGTCGGTGGCAGGGACGCAGTCGGACGCCTCGCTACGTGGGCTATGAAACTCCTGGGGCTCGGCATCGCTTTTATCCCTCGACAGGCCATCAAGTCCCAGGTCCTGGCCGACTTCATCGCCGAATGAACCGAAGCTCAAGAGCCATCAGCCTCCGACAGCGTCGAGTACTGGACCATGTACTTCGACGGGTCCTGCATGCTCAAAGGCGCGGGGCTGGGGTCGTCCTGATCTCTTCAAAGGGAGACAGGTTCCGATACGTGCTGCAGTTGCAGTTCCGAGCCTCCAACAACGCAGCCGAATACAAGGCACTTCTCCACGACCTACGAATGGCTACCACCTTCGGCGTTCAGCGCCTCTACGTCAAAGGCGACTCTGAGCTGGTCGTCAGCCAAGTTATGAAGGCTTCCAGCTGCAGAGATCCGAAGATGGAAGCCTACTGCCAAGAAGTTCGCAAGCTCGAGGACAAGTTCGATGGACTCGAACTTCATCACGTTCTACGTCGGGACAACGAAGCTGCGGACGCCTTCGCCAGGATGGGCTCGGAACGCCAGACGGTCCCCGACGGCGTCTTCCTCGAAGTCCTCACCAAGCCTTCCATCAAAATCACGGAAGGGCCGCTCGTCGAAGGTCCGAGCAACGAGCCGACCCTCAGATCAGGGGCAGAGATCATGGCGGTCGCCCCCGATTGGTCTCGCGACATCTTCGCTTACCTTCAAGACGGCACTCTCTCGACTGACCTCGACGGAGCCAGGAAGGTCATGCGACAAGCCAAGACATACATCATCTCGGACAACGAGCTCTACAAGCGAAGCCCGAGTGGTATACTGCAGCGCTGCATCCCTCAGGAGCAGGGCATGCACCTGCTCGACGATATCCACTCAGATATTTGTGGTCATCATGTCGAGCCCAGAACCCTCGTCGGCAAAGCCTTTCGACAAGGCTTCTACTGGCCGACGGCCGTGGCCAACGCCCAAAAGCTCGTTCGAGCTTATCAGGGTTGCCAATTCTATGCCCGGCAGACGCACCTACCGGCACAAGAGCTCCAGACGATCCCGATCGCCTGGCCCTTCGCCGTCTGGGGGCTCGACATCCTCGGACCATTCAAGAGACCGCCCGACAGTTTCACCCATCTCTTCGTCGCCGTCGACAAGTTTACCAAGTGGATTGAAGCCGAGCCGGTGCCCAACATCACCTCAACCCGGGCGGTCGGGTCTATCCGCAGCATCATATGTCGGTTCGAGGTCCCAAACACCATAATCACCGACAACGGCGCGCAGTTCACCGGTCGGCAATTTCGAAAATTCTGCGACGAATATCACATTCGCTTGGACTTCGCCTCCGTGGCGCACCCAAGGACGAATGGGCAGGTCGAACGGGCCAATGGGATGATACTCCAAGGCCTGAAGCCACGAATTTACGACTCCGTCAGAAGAGCAGCGGGACGATGGATGAACAAACTCCCATCGGTCCTCTGGGGTCTGCGAACGACCCCCAACAGAACCACCGGGTTCACGCCATTCTTCATGACATTCGAGGCGGAAGCGATGCTGCCGACCAACCTCGACTACGACTCTCCGCGAGTCCGAGCCTACGATGAGGAAAGATCGCAGGCCGCGTTGCAGGACGGCCTCGATCAGCTGCAAAAAGCGCGCGAGGTCGCTTTCCTGCGCTTCGTCAAGTACCAGCAAAGTCTACACCGACTGCATGCTCGACGCATCAGAAGTCGGGCGCTCAACGTCGGAGACAATGTGCTGAGAAGGGTGCAAACGAAAGCCGATCAGCGCAAGTTGTCGCCCCCTTGAGAAGGACCCTTTGTAATCAAGCACGTCCGACGGCCCGACGCTTACAAGTTGGCAACCGAGGACGGTCGAAAACTTGCGAACGCGTGGAATATCGAGAACCTCCGACGGTTCTACACCTAATAAAAACAGCTAAGTTTTTGTGATTCCGCTCTCTCCTTTTTCGTTTTGGGGTGCAAGCCCTGTCGACTCGGCCACTCCCCGCACCCGGGGGCTACTTACCTGCACCCTAGCCAGTATCGAAACGATCGACCTCGTTTTTCGCTCGGTGTTTATCGATTTTTTGCGCCGGGGCGCCGCTCCCCGTTAACTCGTTCTTTCGCCTTTTTGTGTCCTCGGGGTCGGACCCCTGACCCGCACCAAACTTGCGGGTGACCCTCAAACGACACTTCGCGCGCATTTTTCGTTCGAAGCCTTCCCGTGGCTAAGCTATCTACGAATCAGGAGCTGATGATGCTCTACGGCTGTATCGGGTCCGACACCCGACCCTACGAGCTATACTCAGCCCATTCGTTTGATTGATGCCGGATAGGGCGCGAAAAGCAGATGCAGCATGCAAAAGAGGGTCGAAAATTTACATTCAAACTCAAAACTTCTCGAACAATATTGTTTGAGCGATAGTCTTTATTAATACAATGACAGTTTGCATATTTGAACCTATACATAGGGAAACGGCCCGAATCGCTCGGGCAGGAAGTCCTCCGTCTTGAAGTCGGCAACGGCCTTCGCCCCCGGCTCCAGCGTCTCCACCGAGATCATGTCCAGCTGCTCGTCCGAGTAGCCCGACGCGAAGCCCTCGACGACCCTGCCGAGATCCGCATCCGGGTAGTGGGAGCGGACCAGGGCCAGGGCTGTCGAGGACTCGTCCTTCAGCGCCCTCATCATGACATTGGAGACGATCTCCGGGAGCTGCTGCAGAGCATGTGCGACGACCACCGTCGGGACGGAGTCCGGCACTCCGGAGTACAACCCCCCAAGGAGGTTCAGACCCGCCGACCTCAGGGTCTGGACCTCGCCCGCCAATCCTACATTACGAAACGTTAGCGGGAAACCAGAAACCAGAGCAAACGAGGGGCCGACCCTTACCGTCTCGCTCCTTCGCAGCAGCCTCAGCAGCCTGCCCTGCCCGGTCGAGGCTCTTTCGCAGGCGCTCGTTCCGGACTTGAGACGCCGAGAGCTCATCCTGGACCTTGGTCGCCTCTTCGTGCGTCTGGCCAAGATCCGCCGCCGCCCGCTCGACCTCGGACTGGAGCACCACCGCTCCGACTTCAGGAGGTCGACCTGCTTGAAGGCACGGTCGCGCTCATCCTTCGTCATACGCAGCGTGAACTCTAGGGTCGAGCTGGCCCCCTCGGCGTGTTGGTGGAGGAGCCCGAGCCGCCGCATCTCAGTCTCGTGCTCCGCCGCTTGGCGACGAAGACCTATAAAAGGATGAATCAAAGTTCGACCCAAAGGTCGGATAAAACCGCAACAACTTACCAGCGACCGTAAGGTTGGCCTGCTCGAGGGCCGCCGCGGTTCGAGTTGCCTGAGCCTCGGACGCCGCCGCCTCGGCACGCGCCTTGTTCGCCTCCTCGAGGGCGACGCGAGCCGACTCCCGCACAGCAAAGAGCTGCGACTTCAAGTCAGCTGCGGCCTCCCCCGACTCGACCTGCGCTTTCGCCAGCTCTTCCTTGGGGCCGTCGACCTCGGCTTGGGCGACAAATCCGCGCGGCGGCCGACCAAAGATCGCGTACAAGTTGTCCTGCAAAAAATTATCAGCCCAAGAATCGAGAAAATGGAAGCCGAGAACCGGACTCGAGCTTACCCGACACATGACGAAATGGTCTTCGTCGTAGATGGCGCCGACCTCCTCAGCGACCCCCCATAGCTGGCGGAGGCCGGTGACTAGCCAGCCGCGTGTTGAGGGCTCGAGCACCTCCCGCCCGATCCACCAGATACCCGAAGCCATCGATCGCCCCCTCGAGTGGGAGGGGCCCTCGCCCGAAAACCTCCCAGGCGACGGTCAGCGCCACCTGTTCGTGTGCCTCAACGGCGGCCCCGGTGTCACCGCTCGGATCAGCGGAGCCTGACACTCCGA
>BCLG01000982.1:72687-118489 GCA_001602295.1 Zoysia matrella | reverse complement strand
CATAAAATCTCTTTTGAAGTCTTCCTCCATATTAGATCAAATCATGGATATATACAGCTCACACCTATCTTAACTGACGTAACCCCAGTAGAATCGGTGGCGATAAGTTCGATTACTCATTATAAGGTAAGTTTAGACACCAACAAAGTTACTATAACTATAATATTAAATTTTTATATCCGCATAGTGTGTTTGGAACCAAAAAATAAATCAAATTAAACACGATTCTTAGAAATAGAGATAAGAATAGTTATCTTCATCTGTAAATAGACAACAGAGTGTATGATTAACATATAACTATTAGATCAAAATATTTCCATTATTGTTTAGTTTTATTTCATTCGTACACTATTTAACATTTTATATAAAATTTAATTATTACTAGTACTATTTAAAAAGAATATTTTTTATGTATATACAGTAAAATATTCTAACAGAGATGAGTTAGATTATGTACATATGGAAAAATACACTCAGAATTATCTTTCTTACAAATTTGATAAAATCTCTTCACAGATATTTTTTTCAAATTTAACAGACGAGCTCCTTTGAATCTCACAGATCATAAACCTACGCAAATTGTTAGTTAACAAAATATAACTATCTGTAACAAATATATGAGATCTAATCTTGTTGATCACCCGCACTCGCGGCTGCCCTCGTGCCTGCTTCACCCGACACCTGTGCCGCTCGTCACGCGCTTGCTTCCCCTGTCGCTTGCGCCTGCGCGCAGCCTCTTCACGCCTGCTTTGCCCTCCGCGCGCGCTCACACGCTGGCCACGCCCGCCCTCGCGCCCGGGTGCTCGCAGCTTGCCTGCACCCTAGAGTTGGACCGGCCTGGTTGCGGTCGAGTTAGGGCTAAGAGAGAAGGGGCAGGGGCAAGTCTGTCTATTTTTCTCTTTATTTTTATTTTTATTTTAATAGTCAGTTTCAAATTGATGGAATTGAAAAAGAGGGACAAACGGTTACTTTAAATTTGAAAAAGAGATCCAATCTTGCGAAGTATAAAAAGAAAATCCATTTTCATAATTTAAGTATAAAAGAGATTCGGTTTTGCAATTGCCTCATAAAAATAAATCTGAAGTTAATTTGCCTTCGCCAAAAATGTCGAGCACCTAATGATTAAATGCGACATGCTAACAGACTGGTTATTCTTATTCGTGTCAAGTTAAATTGATAAACTAATAATTTATTTATACAGAACTTTATATTTTGTAAACTTACGACTTTATTACATGTATTGTAAGACTTGGTGAATGATCGAAGTTTATGTTATTGATGCTTCTAACTTATTTACTGGTTATCGATCGTTTCCGTTACATTCCCATTCGAATTATTTTGTTTTTAAAACTCTATATTTATACGTTCATTTTCATTTCTGTTTTTGTACGATATTGCAAATATGAAAGTGAAAAATGGTTGAGGTGTTTTATGGATTATTTCCGTCTGTTTTCAACCCAAACCATCCATTTGCTATACTAGCCATCCTTCCGCTACATCCCGTGCCATCGCATCGCGCGAAGCTTAGCTTCGTCTCGGCTACACCGCATCGCTTCCCGTCGACATGGATCCACTCTGCTCTGTCCGTCGCGACTTGCCACCGACCTACTATTGCCCGTGCCGGTTTATACATGTAAACTTTGAATGATAAGTTTGTATTTAACCATTTATGATGAAGAATAAGAAACTTAAAATTTTAATATTAATATATTAGTATCTTAAGTTAATACTTTTTTTAAAACCATAACGTTAGCACAGGCATCGAGACTAGTTTATTATAAGTGACTAGCAAAAAATCTAATTAAACCTAAGTTTAAAACCAAGTGTATAAAATTTTTACTTTTGATATTAAATTTTTATGTATAAAAAATTTAAAAACAATGCACATACTAAATGATATTAGAAATACTTAATGGTGTACTGCTAGTTACTCCCTCTGATCCGCAAAGAATGTCGTTTTAGACAATGACACGGTCTTCAAAACATAACTTTGACTTCTATTTTCTCTAAAAATATTTATTAAAAATAACATATTTATACTTTTATAAAAGTACTTTTCAAGACAAATCTAATCATATAACTTTTATATTTCTAAACTTAACAATTTAAAACTTATTTGTCCTTTATATTCTCAATGTTTGACCAAAACGTTGTCCAAAACGACATTTTTTTTTGACCGGAGGGAGTGGAGAAAAAAAAATAGAAATTAATTAAGCGGTGTAAAAATGAAGTTATTGGATCCATCTAGTGTCCCATTTTTTTCATATACGAAAGCACTAGAATATTAACATTATTTAATACTCACCCTATTGCATTCATATAATTATTTACATATCTAAATGTGACAAATTAAAAGTCACTTATAATTTATATTTTTAATATTTGACTAAACTTTATCCAAAATGATTTTCTTTTTGATACCGGAGGGAGTATCAGGAAAGAAGAATGATAAGTAAATTAAAAAAACTCGTGAATTCTAGGATAACAAGTAATTAAGGACAAAAATAGAAGTAAATGTCTAACTAAATCTATTATTTCGAAATTCAGTATTCAATCGAATTCAATGTGCAAAATTAATTGTCTGAAAATTATCACTAATCCATACTTACTTTTTAAAAACGTGAATAGTTGAAGTAAAGATAACTTAGTCGTGTGCGTGCGTTTTACTCATACATGACACAATCACTTTTGCTACTCGTAATAATTAAGCATGCGTTCTTATAAAGTTCACAGATAGAAAAAAAAGGTAAAAATCCGTCAACAGCAGGAACCCCAACACTGCATTGCAAATTATCTTCAAACACGGTGCAAGTATCAAGCAATTTCTTCTACAACAGCAGAAACCACAAGAAAAAGGCAAAAATCTGCCATGAACATGTCTGCATCATGAAGCCGTTAGTGCTGTTGGTACTTTTGGGCCGCACGCGCCCAACACCACCGTTTGGCTTTGTCCGCTGCCCATCACCACGTCGCCGCGGCTCCGTTCCTCGGGCCGACGCCGGCGCGCTTGCCGCCGTAAAGCCTGAACAGGTTGAACGCAGAGACGACCGCGAGCGCGACGGCGACCAACCCCGCAGCGACACCACACGCGACGCCCCCTCCCGCGCGCCTGCAGAACGCGCCGTACATGCCGCAGACCTCCATCCACTGGAACGCGGGCACGCCGCGCTTGGACACGATGGACGCCTGCAGCGCGGCCGCGGCGGCCGCGAGTGCGACGTACGCCAGCGCCTGGTCGCAGGAGAACACGCACCACGCGAGGACCCTGCCGCCGCCGCCGCCCCTGGCGAAGAAGAAGGCGGCGACGACGCACCGCGCCAGCTGCAGCAGGCTGTACCCCGCGGCGACGGCGTCGGCCGCCACGAGGAAGACCAGCGCCCGCAGGTCGGTGTAGGTGGCCTTCTTCTCCAGCCCGAAGAAGGTCCGCGTCTGCGAGTCCGTCGCCACCAGCGTCGCCGCTAGAGAGCCCAGCGCGCAGAGGAGGCACCGCAGAGACAGCTCCGCCACCCGCACCTTCCTCTCCGCGTCGCCGCCCATGGCCGCCGGCCGCCGGTGCAAGCCGAGCAGAGGAACAGGATTTCTAACTAGAGCGAGGAACTGAGTGAACGGGAGAAAAGATTGATGGAGCTTGGCAGTAATTCACAGGGTGGGCTGCTGCTGGTGGTGGTGGTGGTGGCCATTTTTATAGCCGGAGGAAAGTAAGGCGTCCCGTCCACACCACTAGAGCGGGCGACGGTAGTGCGGATCCTTTGCGGCTGGCTGGCGCCGCTTTCTGCCTCCTTCGTCTAGCTCGCTCGTAGTATTTACTTAACGCCATCTCCACCAGGACCACCACCGGATGCGGATAGCGTTGGGCGCGCGCACGCCATGGCCTAGTTTTAGTTTCAGGACCGCGCGATCGACATTGCCGCGACGCGTGCCGTTCCGGGACGAAGACGACGGGTCTGAAGCAAGGCAAGCAACTAGTGCGGCCGTTTAGCCGTTTAAGGCCATGAATGAGTCTTTCCCCAGCCTAGGAGTTCTGAAACCGATCGCGACAGGGCCGGTCACGGGCGCGGCGTCGGCTTCCTCGTAGCGTAGCGCCTAGGGCAGTGAGGGCACCACCGCAGGGCCGGGGCTTCCTGACGTCGCGTCCCGTCACTGACGTGTGGAGCCGAGCCCACACATCAGTGACTAAGTCCCGTGACGTCGACAGGGTAACCGCTCCCCGCCACGCAGGTCACCTCTACCCCCGTACACGTCGCCGCGGTCACGCGGGGGCCAGCACGCATGCATGCGTGGTGTTGTCACGGTGATGGTCGAGTGACGTGGAGGTGCATGGCTACGGCGCCATGGAAGCTTCCATGGTCGGACGATGGACACGTGGAGCTCCCCGGTGATGGTTTTGCCGGAGTCCGCATTCGAATTTTGTTTTTAAATATATGTCATTTTCATTTTTTAATATATATATATATTTTTAACATATTTTCTTTTTTAATAAATATCTTCAATTTTTTTTTGTGCATCATTTTTTTAATTTTTTGTCTAAAATTAAAATAATTTATTATATTTATGAACGAAAAGAGTATATGATACGGTTGCTGAAAAACGAAGCGGCGAGAAGGAAGAGCCGATCCAGAGCGTGAGATGGGCACACACTTTCCTCATAGTGCTTGCTCCACATCATCAGGTAACGCGTGCTGCAACGAGACTTTCACGGGTTCACATTTTGCGGGAAGCGACGCATATAAAAAGGTAGTTTGCGAAGAGGTAATGTTTCATTGACCGCTCAAGTATATACAAATTTTTGACAGGAGTAATATGTTAGACTAAATTAATTACAAAATAAATATTAAATAACTATTATTTTAATTTAAATACATAATCCACTAAAAAAGAAAGCTCAATCACATTTCTAGCGAGCCAATCCGAGGGAGCGATCAATGTTGCATGAGAGGCTCCGCTGCTAGTGCAGGTAACCAGTTACCGGTTATCTGCTCGCGGTCCTCCATTCAAACAACCAAACATCCCCTATATTCTTAATCCGAACCAAGTACCAACACAGCACAGACTGATCGCATCCTTGGTCGAACTCTATATGAGGCAGCTATATGTACCAAGCTGCTCCTTTTCTGAATCTGAACCCAGATCCCTCAACCGCGCGGTCGTGCTTCCGATGGTCAACCGCGACGTTCATACCTGCCGACACGGTAACCCACAATGCTGGTTAGGTCCCATTGCCCCCGACTGGTTGTCACGTGGCACGGCAGGGCATCACTGAGCTAGGGACACCTACAAGCCTCAAACAAGATTACGCACGGCCAATTATGTTTGTCCAACAACAATGTATAGAAACCACCGTTGTTTGCTCAGGTTTGTTTTTTTTTTCTTACCTGTCAGATTTGTTTTCAGCAAGAGTACGCCAAACTATTCTCACATACAACCACCGAATTCAAAAGTGTCGCCTTCGAACACACCAGCACCAAATCTAGTGACAGCACTGTAACGCCTGTTAATACTTTACACTGAAGTGAGATCAGCACATCATCATCAGATATAGTGAGCGCGGCACGCTCTTCTTTCGGTTAGTGCGTGTCTGACTTTCTCCTACAGCTCCTGTCGCAGATCTCCACGGGACGCCGAACCTTTTTGTAGAGCCGTGAGTTCTCTGCGGCGACAAGCTCCATATTCCTCAAAGTCTTCTTGGACTACCTCACCAATGCGATTACAAGCCTCCTGAGGAGTGATCAGGGGCCCTGGATCGTCAATTTCAATGTTCTTTGGCCAAAAAAACCATCTCAAGCTATGTGTGAATAATGTGGAGATCATCAATCAATCAATTCTTAGCAAGTAACCAAAATAGCATCACTATAAAATAAAATATACGAGTAAATAAAAGACCTAGTAGTACTTAACAACTGTGGTAAATAAATCGCCAAAATATCATTCTAACTGAAGCATAAAAATTAGAACTGCATGATTTGATACACATGTAGAGTGCAGGCAACTAATTACAAGTATTGCAAAGGGAGGACCCGGGCAAAAAGCGATGTATTTTCTATGATATGAACACGATGGTACAGAGTTTTGGTTACACACAATTGTAAATGCTGGGGCCAGTGTTTACAAAACTGTTCGGAAAGTGGTTTTTTTCACAGTTTTTGGTTAACAAATCAAAATTCAAAAACTGGTCAAAACAATTGGTAAGCCCAAAAAGTCATTCGGTTTCAAATTTTGTAAAATTAAAAACCAGTGAAACCGGTTGATATACTGGTAAAACTAGTCGGTAAACCAGAAAAATTGAACCCTTCGAGTATCCTAATAATTCATGGGTACTAAATTTCAAGGAACCTAACAAGTAGAAACTTTTTCAGAGATCAATATCAAACATAATAGTAATGAAATATTCAATATCTAAAGCTTTCCAACTTTTCAGGCGCAGCTGGTCAAATATAGTAAGTACTGCTTCTGAAAACTAAAAAGAATGATTGCTGCAGCATCAATCTCAATCAGTCACTTGAACCTCCATGGAAATAATATCCCATACATTACTACAGTTTATGCCTCAAAGTCTCAAGATAAATTAAAGATACCTAAAGCATAAAAATAGAGGAATTTCTGGATGCAACAGCACAAGTACTTTCTGTTGTCATTCTGTTGAAGACATGTACCACAATTACCTGCTTTTGCATCATCAATGTCATAGATAAAATTCTACTTCTACTAGCTACTGATAATTTACCAATATAGAATGGGAGCTCTAACGCAATGGTAACACTGTAGCCCCTCTGACTATGAGGTCATAGGTTTTGAGTCCTAAAAAGTCCCTTGCAAAAATACAGGGAAAGGCAACAGACGAAAGATCTAGTGGCCCGACCCTATGCAAGTGGGAGCTACATGCATTAGGCTGCCTTTTTTTTACTGATATTTATCAAGCTAAAATAACTAAAATAACAACTTTATGGCACATTAAGAACATATGGACAGGTGCAAGACAGACACATAATTTGTATTACCTGTTCTTCTGAGAAATATCAATAGTTGACCGAAGGAAGATATGCTACATAATGTACCTAATCATTTTTTGTGGCCCGTCATTATAATGGGGATGCACAAGTGTTTAAATGAATTAAGTTTAATAATAATACAAGCACAAGACCTTCTTAACGTGAAACAGGGATAACATGAGGACGTACAATAGACTAATTAAAATGCACTCAGAAATGGAACGCACAGAAGCAATCTATGAAGCGAATAAGTCATGTGCATGGTTCCATTGCGTAAAACAGACAGACCATGGAGTGCCCGTAGTATCATCCGAGGATTGAACAACACCCTTCCTCTTGGGTCTTCAACTTAAAACGGAACATCTTATAAACTCAAGCTCCCGTAACAAAGCTTCGTTATCTAAACCTGGAGCACATTGTTGAAAGACATCTTTAAGGCAGCCCAGCAACTCTTAGGTCCTCTGGCAAACCCGGCACCAAAAAGCATCTCAGCATGGCCAGTGCAGCCCTTCACTGACTGCCCCATTCCAATCTGACCATTATGAATTGCACAATCTGTATGGGTCCAATGAGAGCAGAAATTGCACCCAATCCAGCGGCATGCATTGACCTCGAAATCAAACTTACTGCAGATGACAGACATTCAGAGGTTGCAGAAGCCCCTGGTAGCACAGAAATTGCACCTGCAGTCCTCAGCAGGGAGAGTAATCTGGAAAGCGATGTTCCGCAGTTCCGGGCACCTCTTGAACAGGAAGGTATCCACTACTCTGGGGAATGCTAATGCTAGGGTGCATAAAGGCCTGAATCCCAAACCCAATGTCATTTCCGCACCGAAAAGAAAACAACACCCGGGTTCCTACCTAAAGCTAAGAAACGACCCAGCCAGTCGCAGAAATATCAAACATCACTACGCTCCCTACTCCCCCAGACCCTCTCCATGCTCGATTTCTCCCGGAACAAACGCGCCGAGAACAAACCAGTGGCAGAATTTGCGAGCTCGGAGATAATGATCCTAGCACACCCAGCCGATTCACCAACCCAACCGCATTTGCCGCCTCTTCCTCCTCCTACGATGACACAAGGCGTCCTGTGCAGATCGAAATCCGCCGCCGGCGGCCAGTCGACTGACGCCTGACGGTTCGGGGGACAAACTGACCGAGCAAGGCGCTCACCTCAGAGCGGATGGGCGGGGCGGATTGGCGGCATGGCCTGAACGAAGCACCGGCGGGCCGCTACGAGCACGCTGCCGCGTGTGACTGGCGCGGGCGGCGATCAAATTTTTCCTCCGCGGTGACAAGTGAGGTTGGGGTTTTTTTAATTTTTTTCCACTTGATTCAACTGCCTTCAAGAAAGTGCCATTATTTTTTGTAGCCTCAAATTTTTTATCACCGCAACCTTGAATTTTTCTTAATCATGCCACTTCATTTTTTCAGACCAAAATACCCTTGTTCGATCCCCACCCCCCCCCCCAAATCGAGCCTTCGCAGGAGTCTTTTATCCATTCTCCCTTGCTGCTTCTCGCCTGCCGCCTCCTCATCCACGACAGCGAGCTAGGGTTCCGGGTGACGTTGGCTGCGCGTATTGCGATAATGGTGGATCCCAGCCCCATGAGCCTCCTACACCGTCTGGGTAAGTTATCAATCTCAGTATTTTCATTTTGCCTATCCCGTGCGATGGAGTGCAAGATCCGATGTATGAAATCGAGATTAACCGAGAAACTCTTGTTCTTTTCTGTTAGGATAGATCCGAGTGCAGCTTTTAGGTTATGTGTTAGGTTTGCATCCTTTGCTGCTAAGCTTGATGATGGTAGATGCTTGGAAATGTCTTGTAAGGATGAAGATTGGATGGTAGATTTCTATGGGTACTCTCTGGATAATCTGATGTCAGATGTGCGCGGTAGAGTGATGCTAGGCAAAAACCAAGAGCCTGTTGTTTATAGTGTAGAGAAGGGTACTTGTTCATTTTCTGAGAGGAGTAGTGAGAGGAGATTGTTTTTGTTTGTTGAAGTTGAGGACAAATTAGAGAAGCAACCAATATCTGGCTCAAGTGTGACACAAATGAATGAGCATAGTCAAATACTATTGTGACAGCACAAGTGGCTGGTGCGTAAGCAGAAGGCAGCAACCATCAGAATAGTGCTTCTGGTATTTCAGTTTATGCAAGGGTTGTTGGCAAAGTATCTAATGTACCTGAGATTGATTAGGATAGCCTGGAGCTTGAGAACATTGGTGAAGGAGGTGCAGCACCAATCATTGGTGATGATCAATTGTATGTTTTGCTTGGGCTGAGGGATAAAGATGAAAGAGTTGAGAAAGAAGCTAATGAAACTAGGGGTGTTGCTGCTAACCAACCACCTCCTGTAGTTGATGACTTTGAGGGTGCTGCAATACATGTTAATGATCTCATTCCTGGGGAGGCTTTTCTGCAGTTTGATAGAGAAGATCCTGCAATGAATGTTGGTAGCACATACCCTAGTATGAATGACTTTAGGATGTTTGTCAGACAACATGCAATTAAGGGAGAATTTGAGTTAGGCACAAAGAAGTCAGATCTAGATAGATTTAGAGGTTTTTGCAAGGCTGCAGGTTGCAACTAGAAAATAGTGGCTAGGCTATTGAAGTATGATGGTCAATCTGTGAGGGTACTAACTCGTGCTAACTTTGTTTGTGTGCTAACTTTTTTATGTTTTGTTGGAATGAATCTAATAGTTGTTGATACATGCAGGTTACAATAAATAATAAAGACCATTCTTGTTCATTTACTGGAAGGGTGCTAACAAAAATGGCTTCTCAGGCATGGATTGCAGAAAAAGTAGCTCCTATTCTTGACTTCATCCTAATCGTGGAACAAAAGAGCTGAAAGAGGAACTAAAGATGAAATATAGTGTGCAGATGTCATATCCTACTGTTTGGGCTGGAAGAAAAAAGGCACTTGAACATATTTTTGGCCAGTGGGAAGACAGTTTTGAAATGTTGTATAGGTTTAAGGCTGAGGTTGAACTAAAGATGGTAGTGTTGTAGAAATCGATGTTAGAGTTGAAGAGGATGGAATTTATTTTAACAGATTTTTCTGTTGCTTGAAAGCATGCATAGATGGGTTCTTGTACGGTTGTAGACCTTATTTGAGTATAGATTCCATAGCTTTGAATGGCAGGTGGAATGGCCATATAGCTTCTGCTATAGCATTGGATGGCCACAATTAGATGTATCCAGTTGCATTTGGATTCTTTCAGAGTGAGACAACAAAAAGTTGGACTTTGTTCATGAAACAGCTCCAAAAGACCATTGGAAACCCACCAGACTTAGCCATAAGTTCAGATGCTTGCAAAGGACTTGCAGCTGCTGTAAAGGATGTCTTTCCTTGGGCTAAGCATAGTGAGTGCTTTAGACATTTGATGGGCAATTTTATTAAGAAATTCACTGGACCTGTCTTTGGTTACACGTATCCTGCTGCAAGAGGCTACAGACCTGACCAGTATGAGTTCTACATGAGTAAGGTTCATGCAGCTTCTTCTGAAGTTCAACTATGGCTTGATGAGAATCACAAGTTACTTTGGTCTAGGAGCAAGTTTTCAGAGAACATCAAGTGTGACTACATAAACAACAATCTTGCAGATTCATTCAACAAGTGGGTGAAGGAAATTAAAGATTTGCCTGTAACTGATTTGGCTGACACACTAAGAGAGATGATAATGCAACTATTTGAGAAGAGGAGGAGGAGGATAGGAGACAAGTTGACTGGGTAAAGGCTCCTTGCTGTGGTTCAAGAATCAAAGGCAATGACAAGAGGTTTGGGTCACTTAAAAGTGGCTAAAGGTGCTAGGGACACAACAGAAGTGGCTGAGGTCAATGAGCATTTGCAGGTTAGCAGGCATGTGATAGACATTGCAAAACATGAGTGCACTTGTAGAGAGTGACAGGTTTCTGGTAAACCTTGTTGTCATGCACTTGATGTTATCATCACCATTAGGAACCACAATATGGAAGACTATCTGGATGAATACTACTATGTCTTGAAATTTAAGTGATGTGGACATCATATCCTCTGATGAGAACGTCAATGAAATTATTCACATATGGTGGATTCAGACTGCAAAATAGTACAAACTTACAACGAAAGCCACAACTTCATATAGAATTCAATTTGGGTGTTTAAGTACGTACTGGAAAGCTCACGAAGTCTACTTTCGAATGGATCCAACCTCACCTTCATATCACGTCAGAGTCAGCGCCAATCGTCATTTTTATACAGAAAGTGCTGCGTCACCTCAACTTGGGCCGTTGACTCATGTATCAAGTTGAGCCCATTAGAGGCGCATCCTAGGGTTTGAGGACGGCCCCACGACCTCTTGGTCGTTCTCCACCCTATTTAAAGGTCTCAGCCGCCACCAGGAACACTCAGGTTTTCTTTTGTTATAGTTTAGCTCTTTGCAAATTTTTTTGATCTTCAGTTGTGTCCAACGACCACATGTTAGACAGCTATTTGAGAACCTCACATTTGAAGAGATTTTTGGTTTGCCACATCTTGTTCTTGCTTGTTCTTCGATTACTTGCAGGAATTGATCTTCGTGATCAGGTTGATCTTGCTGTTTCGGCGAGGTCAATAACCATTCAGAGTTGGTTCTACGATTGCTAAGGCACACATGACCTGTTCGTTTGTTGTCAGATTGTGAGGATTGACTCCACCAAATCGATATTTATCACCTCACCGAAAGATTGGGCACTCAAGTACTATCACATCTCACCGAAAGATCGGTCACTCAAGTACTATCAAGTGGTATCAGAGCTTTTTAGGTTGCTCGGTGAGATTTATCCCATCTCGTTTATCGTTTCATTCATTTTCTCACTGTCCACATAAAAGCCATACAAAAAAAATATTGAATCATTCAGCTGTCCTATACCCTTTGAGCCTGTGCATCACAATTTTTAGTAATTTGAGTTGTTGAATTCGTGGTTGCATCATCGTGTCATGTTGCTAGTCTTTGCGTTTAATCCATTAGAGTTTCGAGTTCTTGTCATGTTCCTGGCTCATATCTACAATAGAAAGAAGAAATCAATCCAGATCTGAGTTTGTTGTAAATAACAGATTCGGTTACCAGATTTTGGTGCGGAAGAAAACAACCATATCTTCACGATCTGTTGTTTGTTTCGCATATTTTTATACAACCTGGAAAGATCTCCGTGTTATCTTTCCAACGGATCCACACTTGCCATAAAATTTCACCTGAGTGCGTCGCAATCACAAAAGAGCTCTAACGTCTACTATCAGAAAAATAAAGAACATCCATTCATCGTTTGAGACTAGTTGTTGTATACTACTTAGGGTAGGAACTCATATCCTGCCTTGTGTAGTTAACTAGCGTCTCTCCTAATACTTAGTGTGAGAAACTTTTCGTTGCTTGCATCAAGTCACGTTTTTCTTAGTGCACCATTTGCTACGTTTCAATCTTGTTGCAGCAACTTGTACTAATATTTTGCGCACTTATTCAACATTGCATTTGCTAAATTAATTGTGCTAATTCTTGCTACAAATTAAAACTATCCGAGCTCCACAAATTACTACAACAAACAAGTTTTGTGTCCCTGGCAATCGCTTCACCAATCTTCGCTGGTTGACATCGTTGGTTGCAAATCACCTCTGCTGGTTTGGTAAGAACATGTAAGAACTTGGTTGAGCAGGCTTGAGAGAAATTGAGTTGGACACAATCTAGCTCGTTATCAATTTGTTTTGCTGTTTACTAACTATGATAGGCACAATAAAGAAAAAGAGAGTTGGTGGTTTACATCCTCACAAAGATGGGCAGATGCTGCAACATGAGGTAAATGATGATATTTTGCAAGTCATTAGTTCGTCAATACCTTCTTTTGCTAGAAAATTTGATCCTCATGCATACATTGATTGGGAACTGAATGCAGATAAAGAATTTACTGCACATGACTTATCTGAAAAAGAAATGATTTACATTGCCTCAAGTGTTTTGACTGAAAGTGCTTTGCTTGAATGAAAATATATTTGTAGGCACAATAAAGTTCTAGCATCTTGGAAAAACTTCAAATGTCATTTTAGAGATGTTTTTATTCCTATATTTTATGCTGATTATTTGCGTGTTAAATTAGACAACTTGAAGCAAGATAGTATGACTGTTAAAGAATACTTTCATGACTTTAAGATTTGTGTCATGTTTAGTGGCTTAGATGAATGCTGGAAAGATACAATGAAGAGGTTTATGAAAGGTCTCAATTCTAAAATTCAAATGTTGCTCATTTGTCAAATTATAGCTCAATCTCTCACTTGTTTTTGCTTGCTTGTAATGCTGAAAATCAACTTTTATCATCTAAAGATTCAAGCATGAATAATCACCATCACAGATTCATCGAATATATTACTGACATGCCTTTGTCACAAGAAGAATGTGATAAAGAAAAGTTGTGTGATAGAGAGCACTCTTCTATTTTTTGTCCTATGCCTAACATCGTGCAGGAGAGTGAGAATAAAACTGAAGAAGATGTTGAGCTAGTAGCTGCAACAATGGATAATGATGCTTGTGTGACGCCTACTATATTCCAGAAGAGTAACAAAAATGAAACGCACTGTGAGTCTCTCACCACATCTCGATCCTCTCATGCTGCTTGTGCTGAACTGCAATTGCCCAATCTTCATCATAATGTGTTGCAAAGCTTAGTTGAGCCTCCCATGACTTATGCTTTATTTCGTAATGTACGTTTGTCCTATGATTGTGTCAAGTTGTGTGAACAAGTTTCGTTCATCCAAAAAAACAACTAGTGCAGGGTGTTCAAAATTTTGCAGTTGAGTCTACACTTGTTGAGGATAGATTTTTTCATTGCACTGATATGAATGAGAAAAAGTTTAAGCTCATATCTTCTTTAACAATTATAGGTTATATTAAATTTGATGTTCCTTGTAACTTGAGTTATTTGGAGAAAAAATTATTTTAGAATTGTAGTTTGCAGTGTTTAGGCTACTGTGTTTTTTATGCAATTGGCAAATATGATGAGATTGGAGATTTTTTAGTGTCTAAAGTCATCATATGCTCTAATCTAAAACACCGTTTTGAAATACACAATCAGAATCAAACAATGACGTGCATTAATACTAACAATGGATTGCAAAGTTTCTCTAGTTTTGTTTTCTATCAACAAGAGCAGCTCAAGACACAGGAGAACGTATTGTTGGGGCCTGACGTTCTGCTCATCATCCGTCTCAATCTGACCACAAGCAACTTTGTCGACCACTGGATCAAGCCGAGGACGGGTTGCTGCAAAGAAGGGGAGAATGATGAAATCTTATATGTTTCTGCTGCGCCACTTGACCGCATCAGAATACCTCCGTGGCCACCACCTTTCATGATTTTTGAAGGGCACGATAGAGTGGCGGTTCTCAAATCTGAATTCGAGTTGAGAATGACTCAAAATGAATCGAGGGAGGATGATGAGATCACATATATACCTTTGTGGCCTCCACCTTTTGAAATTTCTAAAGAGCACGGTTGCATGGCTGGTTTTAAAACTGTGCTTGAGTCGAGGACGACTCCAAATCAAATGAGAGAGGATGATGTGATCACATACATATCCCTGTGGCCTCCACCTTTCATAATTTCAGAGGGCATATTAGAGTGGCACTTTTGCAATCTGAAATTGAGTCGAGGATGACTCTAATTCAAGTGGGTGAGGATGATGTGGACATCATATCCTCTGATGAGGACTTCGATGAAATTATTCACACATGGTGGATTTAGACTACAAAACAGTACAAACTTGCAACGAAAAACATGACTTTATATAGAATTCAATTTGGGTGTTTAAGTACATTCTGGAAAGCTCACGAAGTCTACTTTCGAATAGATCCAACCTCACCTTCATATCACGTCGGAGTCAGCACCAATGGTCATTTTTATACAGATGGTGCTGCGTCACCCCAACTTGGGTCGTTGGCCTATGTATCAAGTTGAGCCCCATTAAGGACGCGTCCTAGGGTTTGAGGACGACCCAGCACCCCCTGATCGTCCTCCATCCTATTAAAAGGTCCCAGCCGCCACCAGGAATACTCGAGTTTTCTTTTGTTATAGTTTAGCTTTTTGCAAACTTTTCTGATCTTCAGTTGTGTCCAACGACCACCGGTTAGACAACCATTTGAGAACCTCACATTTGAAGAGATTTCTGGTTTGCCACATCTTGTTCTTACTTGTTCTTCGATTACTTGTAGGAATTGATCTTTGTGATCAGGTTGATCTTGCTGTTTCGACGAGGTCAATAATCATTCGGAGTTGGTTCTGCGATTGCTAAGGCGCACACGACCTGTTCGTTTGTAGTCGGATCGTAAGGGTCGACTCCACCAAATAGATATTTATCACATCACCGAAAGATCGGGCACTCAAGTACTATCACACTTCACCGAAAGATCGAGCACTTAAGTCCTATCATTAAGTTAGCATATGCTGGAATAATACCACCTCTAACAGATAAGTCACAGTGGCCATCTGTGGACCTTAGTTTTTAGCTTATGCCACCCTTACAGAGACCATTAGTAGGTAGACAGAAAAAGAATATGATATTAGGCCGCTTGGAGAAAGGAAAGGCTAGAAGAAAGGGCATGTGGAGAGTAACTTGCAAGAGATGTGGCACCAAAGGACACAGAGACAATTCTGCTAAGTGTCCTTACAATGGTACAAAAAGGAGGTACGCTTGAGTGCTCTTTCAAATTTTTACTTTACAAAATTGCTCCATGTGTCACATTGTAATGCTGCAGGAAGAGTCATGCAAAGAGGAGGCTAGTGTATAAGAGCAAAGAAGCAGGTCCAAGCTCCAGTTCAGCAGCAAGAACTCCAAAAAGACAGAGGGTTTCAACTGATGCCATAATCAGTTATAGCCTTGGGCCTGTTACTAGGAGGCAAGTATAATGCAGTATTCTATATTGTTTCTTCCTTTCTTAAATTATTTTAATTTGCTCATGTGACTGTCTTATTTCAATGCTAGGCAACTGGCTTTGACAATGACTGCTGCTGCTGCTGAACCAAGCCAAAATCAAGAGCGTGCTACTTCTTCAAGGTCATTGAAGTCACCCAGGAAAGTTGTTGCATCTAGGAAGAAGCTGACGCCGAGGAAAGGCAAAAAATGATAACTGATTGATCATTGTGATGTAATATTTTGATGCTAGGAAAACTTGATCCTGGCTCAAGTTTCTGATTCTGTTCTGAGACAACCAATGCTGCTTGCCCTTGTTGTATGCTAGGAAACTACAAACCTGGCTTCTGTGCTGTTTCTGTGATGTTTCTGTTATGGGACAAATGATGCTTGCTTTGCTGTAATATTCTATTATCGCATTGTCGATGTGGGACAAACAAGGACAATGTTGTCGGTTTTGATCTTTTGAATGATAACTGCTGAATGTTGATTCTATTGTCCAGGAACCAAGTTGTGCACGCTGTGATTGTTTTGGAATGTGGTACATGTTTCTGAATGAAGGTTTTGCCTGATTGTTTCAAAATGGCACATCGTTCACAACAAAGGTACAATGACAGAATTCATGTTCCTGGGTACTTCGACATCACAACTGAAAACAGATACATTCAAGCATTCCAATTCATAGAACCTAATACATTGATCTAGTTAATTACTGAGTAGCAAATAGCTTAATACTACAAATACAGCATTGACACATCCTAAAATCAACACAGGTTTTGCCCATTCCGGTAGCTTCGACAGAACATGCAACTCTTTGCTCTTCTTCTTCAATGCCTCAACTTCAATCTTTAGAGTGTCAATTTCCTACCTCATGACAGCATTTGTCTTCGTCTTCAACTGGCTCCATCTCATCTCCTTCAGGGCCTTCAGCAACGAGCTCCTCATGTTCACTCTGAAACATATAGAATCGGCAACGCTTGCTTCCCATCTGCAAGATGCAGTGGCCAACTAGATCCAGTGCCTAACGAAAACAACAAGATTTCATCACATTGTAAACCAACAACAGATTCTAATCAAGTTCATACTAGGGTTACTTACCCAACTCTGATTACGAGGACACTTTTAAGAATGTCTTCCCCTTGTGCGGCCCTTCCTTCGCCACGAGTTCAATGACGTTCGCCATCTTGCAGCCAGGGCAAGTAATCAGCGGCAACCCAGACAATAGATTCACCTACTTTGACCATTGGGACTCACGGCTGCGACTGCTTGAAGTGTCGTGCGACATCTTCAGGAAGTTTGGCGATGGGTGGTGAGTGGATGCAGGGAGTGTGTCCGGGCGTCGCCACAACCCTCACCTGTGATGGGAGTTGGGAGATGGGGGAAGACGACGGTGGTGCAAAGCCTAAATGGAACGGGGAACATGAGAGGAAGGGTAACTTAGTCCGAAAAACTCACCTTCACATCACTTGAGTGATTAAAATTAAATTAGAAGGCTTAGAACAGTTATAATAGCACTGTAGTGGCATGATTAAGAGAAATTTTAGGTTGCGATGGTAAAAAAATTTGAGGCTACCGAAAATAATGGCATTTTCTTGAAGCCAGTTGAATCTGAGTCGAAAAAAATTAGAAAACACGTGAGGTGGGGACGACGCCGTTTGACCGGTGGGCCATGCTAGATAAGGAGAGGTGTATGGGCCCCACGCACAGCCTGTGGCCTCTGGCCCGGGCCAACTTTTTCTCCCTTCTCCAGAATCGAACCCATCACCTCTCCCGGTCTCGCGGCGAGCCGGCGGCGCCCTCCTCCCCTCTCACCGGGCATGACGGCGGCAGCACCCTCCGCTCCATCTAGGGTGCGGCGGTAGAGCGCTCCTCCCTCTTCAACACTGGCCAGCGGCGGCCTTCTCTGTCTTCCATCCTAACGAGCAGCAGGTCCGCGCTGCTCCCACTGCACCGCCACCGTCTTCCTCGAGGTAACCTCGAGTCCTTTGCTGCTTAGATGTGCGTCGAGAGTTAGGGATGAGAAATGAAGACGGGATCGTATACCTATTATTCATGGCGCATTGTTGTTGAATCGTGAAAATTGGCGCTTGAAGATTAACAGGGGAGAAAAGATAGAGTGCTACGCTGCCTGTCTCGATTCTGGGTCTTTAGTGGCTGTGTGCTGCTACTTCACTCATTTATTTTAGGGATAAGTCTAAACAATCCTCTCAACTACGAGGGTGGGTGCACTTCACCCCCTAACCTTTAAAACTGGAGTAACCCCCTAGGCTGTTTTAGAGGTGGTTTTAGTGTTTATGGGCCCACATGTCAATTTGAAATTGCCTAGGAGGTTATTTAAACAGTAAAACCACCGCTGAAACTGCCTAGGGTTATTTAGATGGTTTTCAATACTTCAAGGGGTTAAGTATCCGGTTTTAAAGGTTGGAGGATGAAGTGCACTCAGCCTCATAGTTGATGGGGTTATCTAAACTTATCCCTTTATTTTTATAAGAAATTCTCTAGAGTGGCTCCTAAGTAGATAGATGTTTCATATATTTGGGGCTTGGACGAATGTCACTAGTTGATGTTAACGACAGCAGTCACGGCACAAATTGTGCGGCACTCTGATTTTTTTTTTCCACGCATATATTTGCCTCAAGTCATGAGCCAAAATCTCGCAACACATCATACTTCAGAAAGTTTACATGACATAAGTATCTCTGCTAGTTTAGCTTTATCTTGTCTGCAATGTGCAGAAAAAGGTAACTATTCTGTCTGTTCATGTAGGTAAGCATGAATGCCTTTATTCTGTGCAGCACCAAGCTGAGGGCCCGCACACAACGACTAAGACATCACCACCGTACATCCTTTTTGGAACCTTGTTACTTGAAATTTTAAGTTACAAAATCTTAACTCCACAGGAGCCCCCGTTCATGATTTTTGAACTTGCTCACATTTGTTGCCATCCTCAATTCAAAAATGACCACCGGTGGTGGTGACGACAAGATGTCCGTAGATGATGATGTCGCTTGCTCTAGGGAGGAAAACCTGAACCCTTCATGGAGCCCCAGCCGCAGGTTCTTCGTGGCACTTCATGTGGGCGCTGGCTTCCACGCACTGTCTAACGAGAAGGTGTATCGCCAAGCCATGAAGCGTGCCTGCCTTGCTGCTGCAGCCATCCTCCGTGAGGTCAGATCCTTTCCATCAACCCGCATGCTCTACCCTCCCTCATGTTTAAATCATTGTTTTTCATGGCACGGCGCTCAGATTTTTCTTTGATTGGGATTTTGGAATAGGAAGAGTCTAACAGGAAGCTCTTTACCCCTCCCTTTTTTAAAGGCACCAGGTGTTTTATGACATTATAGAGTCAATAATGACCTGTTCATAGTTCTATAACTATCATGATTTATAGCCTTATAAGTATATGATTTTATCTCTCTACCTTCACATCTATGTTGCACAACTGATGAGCAGATGTTTGCGTCATGTGCTCTTTGATAGCATGATTTGGTAAATTGACCTGTAAGCCTGCAGTAGTGGATTCATGATTTTCAATATATCTGCAGGGAAGTGGCACAAGCCTTGATGCTGTTGCAGCTGCCATTCAAGTTTTGGAGGTCTGCACTTCTATAGTTACTATTTTATATGGTTGTTCTATTGTAGAGGCTATACATAATTAATCTTGTTAAAAAATAAGCAAGATATAGATTACATAAATAATTGAAATAGTTTAACTATATTTAAGGCATATTGATATATTTTTGGTTGGTTGCTTGTTATAAGCCCTCTAAGCAAAAGGTAGATCATTATATTCTCGTCTCTGACTTGCTAGGATGATCCTGTCACAAACGCTGGTCGGGGTTCAAACTTGACTGAGAGTGGTCATGTGGAATGTGATGCAAGTATCATGGATGGAAGTACTGGTTCTTTCGGTGCTGTTGGAGCTATTCAAGGTACTTGTATTAATTTAGAACTGAAAGTTCCATAATAACACAGACATTAGTGCTAAATGCTAATATGTTTATTTTCCTGAACTTGACCCCAGATCTGACCTGATTGACCATACTTCCTGTTTCTTGTATATCAGGTGTAAAGAATCCGATCCAAGTTGCGTTACGATTGGCAAAGGAACAAATGATAGGATCATCAATGCTTGGTCGAATACCTCCAATGTATCAATTCATGTTCTTCACTGCCTGCTTAAAACATTTTTATTTTGAAGTGACAAGTAAATTCTGGTGCATCTGTTATGTTCACTTGTGTCACTCAAATAATTGTACAAGGCCATGTTCTTCACTGCTACCATGAGTTCCATTTTTCATTTAAATATGTGATCATAGTAATGCAAATAGTTGCATATTTTGTTCAAACCTCATACAAAGTTTCCTTTGCAATTTCATCTCATGTTGTAAACTGATCATAGATGCATCATTGCCACTCTTTCATCATATTCCTGGATGCCATTAATGTATTGATTTTATCTGCTTGCTCCTAACTTTTGTCCACCCATGTTGGCTCTATATCCCTCTTATTCATTTTTTTTAGGTTTTTGGTTGGTGAAGGAGCATATCAATGGGCAAAATCTAAAGGAATAGACCTACTTGGATCAACATCAGAGGCTACTAATGTGAGCCCCTTTTCGTTTTGTGTTGTCCAATTTGGTTGTGAATTCCTGACTGACTCAATAATATGTCCTTTATTAGTGGTTGGTGACTGACAATGCAAGAGCACAGTGGGTGAAATACACAACATTGCTCGCTAATACTAAGGAATTATTAAAGCATGACACTGCTTTTGGTTCAGGACAGGATTCAATACAGCTGGAAACACAAGGTACCCTTTCTGATTCCAGCCATATTTTGCTCTCGACACAATATTTTATTCGAATTTTCTTTGTGCAAGTTCCATTGTCTTCTCAAACATAGCTTAGCCTGTATATTTAGTTAACTGGGTTAAATGCATAGTTATATTTACAGATGAAAATAGTTTATCGTAAGGATAGCCTCCACAGATGAATTAATTTTTCAAATATAGGTTAAAACATAATAGGTGAGCCCAATTTTTTTTTTTTTTGGAAAAGTAGTTTATTTGATTGAACTAACAATAGGTATTATCCTTTGGGTCACCCATTTTCACCCCTATACTTCTGTTTTGTTTATGTCAAATGCTGTATTATTAGGTGTTTTCCCCATTTCTTATCCATGAGGTACATTTCTTGTCCAACAACAATCGTTAAGTTTCTGTTGAATATGATTTTGCCGAGGAACTATACATGTATGACACAACTACAGGTGCATTCTGGTGAAAAGGTTTCGGTCATGCACTAAACTAGCTCCATTGCTTCTCATGAAGTCAGCTCTTTTTTGCTGCATATGTAACTATCAATTTTGCGACGAAGACAATATCCAATAAATAATGCCGCAACATGCCATGTCGAATTGTTTGTTACTGTAGCTGAAGAATGACATGGATAAGTGTACTGATCTATTTGAGTCAAGTTGGGCATGTGTTAAATCATCACTAGTTATTTGACCCATAGTTATGCTTTTTCAGATTCATGAATGTTGCACTACTGGTATATGCTTATGCCTTGTTTTTGTGCGTTGCTACAAATGATGGTTTTTTGGACTGTTATTTTTTCATATTGTAAAGTCTTTAACTCTTTGTGCACCCAAGTCCACCTCACTTGGACCCATTTGGTTGTAGGCACCAAAGCTGAGAATGTTTCTGATTTTAAAAAGATAGTTACAAAGTCATCCATGGAAGACAATGAAGACTGTGTAATGGATACTGTTGGAGTTATTTGTGTAGATAGCTACGGAAATGTAGCTTCTGGTGCATCTAGTGGTGGCATTGCTCTTAAGGTCTATTAGTATTTTTCTCATCACCGGTACTTGCTAAAAAATTACCACTGATAGGGCTTTTGAAATGGTTACTTCTTTAAAAGAGTCATCTTGTTATTTTAATTATTTTGTATTATTTGAAAAAACGAGTGATTTATCACTAAGATTTATGTTACTCTGCCATTTGCATAGATTTCACATTGTCTCTCAGACATTAAGAAAAGAACATTTATTTCGTTGCAGGTAGATGGCCGAGTTGGGTTGGCTGCTATGTATGGCTGTGGGTGCTGGGCTTCATCCAAAGGACCTTTTGGATCACCATTCGTAGTTTCTTGTTGTGCAACTGGGGCTGGAGAACACATTATTAGAGGATTTGCTGCTCGTGAATGTTGCATCTCATCGTCGTTGTATGTTTCTTTTTGAACATTTTTATATATCTTTTGCTTCATTATTCCCGTGTGTTCACTATGCCTACATACTTGTTGGCATTTACCATCTTTTGTGATTGTAAGTCTGAACACGGATGTTGTCAGGTCCCAATCTGGCCCTGCTTCTGCTGCTACCAAAGTCCTACGTTCTGTGGTTCAAAGCAGTAGCGAGATGTCTCATGATACAGGTGCTGGGCTGTTGCTAGCTCAGGCTGATGTTCAGAAGGTGATTATTTGAAAGTCCATCTCCAGCTTTGCATGAGTAAATCTCTCATCTGCGGGCTGAACCATGCGTGTTTTTTTGGCAGGAAGGGAGTTTATCTGTTCTGGAAGCCGTTGAGCTGGTTGCTGCCTACTCATCTCCATCGTTTGGAGTTGGTTATTTTGGAAGCAACATGAATAATCCAAAGGTATTATGTGGTGGTTCACACTATGTGAAATGTCATTTTACTAGGATATGGATCAGTTGTGTCATAATGCGATACATTTTGTAGGCATCAATGCTTAGATCTCCGAAAGATGCTGCCAGTAAGATCAACCATTTTGCTGCTTGTATCAAGTTTGATACAAGAATGGCTGAGCAATGACAGTGCGCTGTCATGTTCCTGTTTTGGGTGTGTGGTGGCAGTCTCCTTGTTTTCTATAGAAGGCCCCGCGTTGTTTCCTTAGCAGTTGATTGTAATTTTTTTTCTCGTGTTTTTTCAGTTATTCTGAGGCATTTTCTTTAATGCTGAGTAATTAACCAATGTGCCGCATACCATTATAATGTAGTGAGTACCGAGACAATCACGGTGAAGTCTACTCCGTATTTCACTTGTAAAATTGTACTCCTACCGTTTTAAAATATTTAAAGTTTGTTAATAAATTATTTTTGAACATTCATCTTATTCAATTTTTTTAATAAATACCATATATTTTATTAAAATTTACTATCTCTGTTTTAAAATATAAACATTTTTATGTTTAAATAAAATCAAATTATTTTAACTTTTACTTAATAATATCGTAAAAATTACAAAATTTTTAATATAAAAATATAATTTTTATGAAAGCTTATTTTATGAAATCCAAAATATATAATTTTTATATGTCAAAACATTATTAATTATATATTATTAATGGTTAAAATAAGTTTGAATTTGACTTAAACTTAAAAATATGATTATATTACAAGACAAAGGGAGTACTTTATATTATTAATAATATAAATAGTATTTGAAATAAGATTAATAATTTGACGCACTTGAATATTTTTTTAAATAAAACAAATGATCAAATATGTTAAAAATTTATAGTGTCAATAACTGTGTTAAAATTTTAAAACAGGAGTATCAAATACTTCATTCATCTTAAAATAAGTGTCCATTTAAACTTAGTCAAATGTGTTTTTACCAATAATTTATATAAATATAAATTAATTTTAATATATATAAAATATATTATAAATATATTTCTTATGACAAATTTAAAAATATAAATACTAGTGTTTTTTAAATTAATCAAATCTAACTATTACAAGATTCTCCTTTCTAATAAGCAAGATTTTAAGGGGAAAAAATAAGAATGATTTGATCCAGAAGGCTAACGAGCAGCTGATTGATGATGATTCGATCTGGAACGCTAATGTGCAACAGCTTGAGGATCTCCTCTTATTTCTGCTGGCCAGACTGAACGGGCTCTTCAACAATCTCAGCTTCAAGTGGCTCGGAGCTGACAGGCGCAGCGGGTTGCTGGCTCTCAGGGGCAGGAGTTGCCTGCGAGGTCCATTTGTTGCCGATGGCTGAACTCATCATTTCGTATATCTTACTGCTGAGCTCAGTCGGGTTATCCGGCTGCGATATCACAAGGGCAGACATGAGAACATTTTCAATTATGGAGAATGTAACTCTTGCATTGTTAGACTACCAACAGCACAAGAAAAGTGTAGCTAACAGCAGAATATCAAGTAACTTGCAGAATCAGCCAAAACAAAATGGAGATGATCCTAAGTTGTTCACATTTGTTCCCAATCATGCTACAATGGCATTACTAGAAGCTGTGGAGAAGCTCGTGCCACGTAGATCCACAAACTGCACATCAATGTGTCTAGGTGGTGCCCATGAGGTGGAAATGAGATACTAATCACCACAATTTTATTTTTCTCTGGTGCTAAGGCACTTGGGTACGTCTACCTAGCTTTGCTCGTGACTAGGAGGCAAATGCTATGACAACCAATGCTCAGTCATTCAAATTGCAACCAGCAAACGCTAAGACAGATTCATGCTGATCACCATTCACCAATTGAACATTGGTTGAATGGACTCTTGTCAAGTCACAACGGTGATCAGCACAATGTTTTTACTTCACCTCACCACTTATGGATTTGAGATATAAATTATACTGATTCTTAGTTTCATTTATATATCTAAAAATCACATAAGATATAGCCTCAATTACTCACCGTAAAGCCACTTGAAATCATAGCAGTTTCAAAGAGTATATCGACAGCCTTCAGAGCCTCTGGATCATCTGGGTTGTTTCTACATGCAACCTGGGTTCCAAAAGAAAAAAAAAACATCAGAGCTTAAGTCTAATAATCATCACTGTACAATTTTATACTAATATATAAATAATTAAATGATAGTCAACGGAGGGCAAGTACTTACATTCAAGCCCTTGATTATCTCGTGTTCTGGGTTTATTTCAAACACTTTCCTCGATCGCATGAAATCCAAAGATGATGTATCACCCATAGACTGGGCCCTCATCAACCTGTTAAACAACAGAGATGAATTACAATTATTAACGAATTCAAATTTAAGCATCTTGCTAAGATGAAAAATTACCACAGATTTACAACAACATAGATTTACATTACCTCTCCATATTGGCTGACCAACCAAACTTGGCTGCAACTAGGACACATGGTGACGAGCTGAGACGATTAGATATGTCGACACGTGCAACCTTGTCACCTAAACGTTTCTTGATCCAATCACACGTTTGGCTGTACTCCTGCTTGATCACCTTCTCTCTTTCCTCATTCTTATCACCTGAGGTATATATGCAGAATAGTCAGAAAGAAGAAAATTTCAGCCATATGATGAAGTTTTTAGTTTGCTCGCTTATGCAATGAATATAGCCAGCAAAGAGACAAATTAATTCCTTGTTAATGTCATATGGTGAATTGGGACTGTAATAGAAACAATAGCCTCTGTTAGATTTATCATGACAAAATCAACACAGCACTGTTCGGAGCCTAACAATTCATACCTAAGTCCAAGTCTTCCTTGCTAATGTCCACGAACTTCTTATCCTTGTATGAATTCAGATTCTGGATAGCCACTTCGTCCATAGGATCAACTAAAAGCAGAACCTGCAAAAAGGTAACAGAAGTCTCAGAGTTAGAACTTTGAAAAGATTCATTCCATTTTGACTGTCATCACATTTAATCTTCATGCCAACAGGAACTATACGAACTTAACTTGTTTTCAAAATAACATCCTTTACAAGATAAAATCATAAAAAGTATCTTGATGTCGACAACAAGGAGCAAAAACAAGGGCACATCTAGAGGGGGGAAAAAGAGAGATACACAAAAAATATTGCTAAGCTTGATACTGTATATCTGAGTAAACCAGCAATTATTCATGGCAAGGTTTGCCAGATGGGACAAAACAATCCAACATCATGTAAAAGTAATACATAAAATAAAAACCTATTTGCAGTTGCAGTAAGCTCATTTCATACCTCGTATTCTTTCTCAGTGAGCTTCTCTAAGAATGGAGCATTTTTGGCACTGCTTAGGCTATCTGCAGCAATGAAGTAAATATCTTTTTGCTCAGGTTTCATGTTTTCCACGTATTCATCCAAGCTTATTAACTCATCATTGCTTTGTGAAGAAAAGAAGCGCAGCAATGGAGCAATCCTTTTGTGATTTTCCTTGTCTTCCATGCAACCCAGTTTTAAGAATTTGCCATAGTTCTCCCAGAATCTTTCATAGTCCTGTATTGAATAACTTTTGATGAAAAAGATGAATGAAACAAGAGAGAACAATGGCACCGAGTCAACAAGGAACAGGAAATCTTACATCTCTATTCTCACTGCATGAAATACCAAGTATCATATCAAAGGCTTTCCTCACCAACCTCTTTCTCATTATACGCACCTGTTGGAAGTGACAAGATCATGAGATAAAACAAACCCATAAGATCCTCTCAGATATCACAAAACAAAGATGTAACAGCAAAACTCTGGTCAAATAACTATTGGTATCGAATAAGCAGGAGAGCGGGGACTTTGTATTGATATATAAGAAACTCTGATCAAATAACTTACAATCCGACTTTCTTGAAGGATCTCACGGGAAACATTGAGTGGGAGGTCATTAGAATCAACAACACCCTTCACAAAGCTCAAATACCTTGGGAACTGTCAACCACAACTCACAATTATTAGACGTACTTAGTTTCATATTTGGAATAATTCGATGTATATCATCATTTTAGTTGCACCTTCCATCTATCCCACCACCTTGGGTCAATGACATGTAGGACCAGACCCCACATGTCATTGACTAGCTTGATGGTATAGATGAAAAGTGCACTCAAAGTGCTGGTATGGATGCAAATAGCCCTTCATACTTTTTACTGAAAAACTACATGAATTTGAGCATACCAATTCGCCATCAAAATCATCTGATATGAACACACGTTTAACATAAAGCCTGATATTCTTCGTCTTCCTATCAGTAATGTCTTCCTTCTTTGTAGCAGGAACAAAAAGAATTGATCTGAATTCCACCTCGCCCTGCATCAAGCAGATCAAGCATGACTACTTGAACGGACAATGCTCACACAATATTGTCACCTAAGTAGGTCACCAAATCACCCAATTCACCGCACAAACATGAAAAATAATAAAGGAACTGGAAATATAGAAGGAGATTAAAGGTAAGAGAAATACAGATAATGATAACAACTTCAACCGCTAACATAGATCGTAGATCACTTAGTTTCTTAGCTCAATGCTAGAAACGTAGAGAGTCAGGAACAGGCAACACAATATATTTTTCTCTGGATCAGGTCATTTGATTATATAACATAACTTTCTATGGATTATAGTAAGAATACAAGATCAACATTTGGTCAGAGATGTTATGGAATACAAAATATGAGAGTAAAATATATTTTAACAATTAATTGTGAGTGTGGACACAATTAATTTACACCTTTTTTAAGAGGAAAAAAGAAACAACAGAAAACAAATTAAATGCATACCTCTGTTGTGAAGTGTGAGGAAGCTAACGGATCCAAGTATTCATTGAAAGTCTTCTTGTAAAATTCATTGTACTCCTCAGTAGAAACCTCCTTAGGGTTCCGAAGCTAAATCAGAGAGGAACATGGGATTCAGACATTCATATATTTGAAAACATAATAACCTAAGGTGATTAATCAAAGTATAACAAATTAAAAAGAAACGGATCTTACCCAGATAGGTTGGGTTTCATTTGTAAGCTCCCAATCCCAATACTTCTCTACAACAGTTTTTGTCTTCTTCTTAGCCTGGTGATGGTGTGCCATTGAATTATCACGATAAATATATTTTACTGGTAGAGTTTTCTCCATATAGTCCAGGTCCAGAAGTTAAAACTATTACTAAAGTTACCTCTGTTTTAGTTTCACCATCAACTTCTTTATTTGCTTCCGCTGGATCCTCATCAACCTCAACCTAAAAACCAACATACGCCTCACATAAGTAACCTCGTAGCTCAAATAGTACAAAAAGAAGTGAGTGGTATTCACCTCTTTTGTGAAGCCTTTCTCTTGCCATGTGTAAATGGGGAAGGAAACAAACTGAGAGTAGTTCTTCACTAGTTTTTGGATCCTCTCAGGGTGAGCAAAGCCTTTATCATCACGCTGATAAAAACAAGCTTGACTGTTAATAAAGGGCAATGCAGAAAATGTTTAAAATAAACACACATACCTTGAGGTAAAGAGTAAGGCGAGTTCCCCTAGGAATGAGCTTCTCTGGGTCAGTTTCCTCTCTTATGGTGTAAGAACTAGATTCTGCTTCTCCTTCCCAAACATACTGCTTGTCTGATTTTGGGCTCTTTGTTGACACAGCAACCTATACACATAAAAAGGCATCCATTTATAAGATAACTCAAGGGTATATAGAAGCAAAAAAGTAGCAGGATGAAAACAACAAGGCAAATTTGTTCACTATCATCCAAGTATTCGAAATAATCATGAAACAATGTACCTTATCTGCAACAAGGAATGCAGAATAGAAGCCAACACCAAATTGGCCAATTAAGTTGCTGTCCATGCCTGCCTCTTGACTCTCCTGTTGTACAGTACATTTGAATTCATGAACATGGCAGAAATTTGAAGATTAGGAAAATGATAGATATAGATTATATGTAGTAGATCACACCTTCAGGGCCTTCAGGAACTTAGCAGTTCCACTACTTGCAATAGTCCCAAGAGATTCAACAAGCTCTTGTCTCGTCATGCCAATGCCAGTATCACTGGTAAAGGGCAAATACAAACAAGAGTGGAAATTATTTTTTTGATAAAGAAACTGCAGATGTGTGTACCTTACCACCTTAAAGTAACTCACACTTACGTGATTGTTATTATTCCGTTATCCTTGTCTGTTTGGATACGAATGTCAAGTTCAGGGCCATCCTTCATAAGGTTAGGATCAGTCACACTCAAATAACGCAATTTATCAAGTGCATCGCTAGCATTGCTGTAACAGAAAAAAAAGGTCAGACGGATCATACTTATACAAAACTTGTAATTTCAAAAAGGAAAACCATGTTAACTACATGAAACAAAAGCATCCATAGATAATTACAGAAATTTTAATGGAACAGTTTCTGTTATAGCTTGTCACCCACCTGACCAATTCACGAAGGAAAACTTCCTTGTTACTGTACAGGCTGTGCACGATTAAATCCATGAGTCTGTTGACCTGCCAGGACATTGTAGAAAAAAAAAACCCAATATAATTTGCATCACAACACTGACAAAAGGAAATTTTGTTCTGCATAATGCGACACAAATTTTTCTATACCTCAGCCTGGTACTCGAACTTTTCAGCTGGTGCTGTGTCTGACTCAGCAGTGGCAGCATTTGATTCATACCTTCTCCCAACAAGGGCACCATCAATCGTCTTGAGGGCCACAACATAACTGGTTCCAGCAACCTTGGTCCCCGCGAGCACAGAAAACAACCTCTTCTGATTCTGAGGTACCTCAGAGGCACCATTCCTCACCTGGGATTAAATAAAAGCATAGATATCAGCTTTGCAGTAGGAGCTATCAGGGCAACTAAATTAGAAACAAAACGTGCTTCTGCCCAATGATAACCTAGGCATTGCTACACTTGTCACCCAATTCAGTAACTAACAGCGCATGCCACATGACCAATTAGTGTAACAAATCAGATCAATCTATCTAAATCTGGAAGGATTTCTCACAATCTGATTGGTCGTGTTATTGTTCATGATTCCCAGCCGTTCATTCGCCAGCGAACGGTTCACACCACCTCCCTTCGCCCCACCTCGGCCGCCTGTTCCGTGCTGCCTCATCCGGGTCGCCACGCCACCCCCGCGGCCCCGTCTCGACCCGCCATGCCACGGCCGTCCCTCGCCTCAGCCGCCCGATTCCACACCACCGCCCTCCGCCCGCCTCGGCCGCACTACCCCATCCCGGTCGCCTCGG
Source organism: Zoysia matrella (assembly GCA_001602295.1). NCBI lineage: Eukaryota > Viridiplantae > Streptophyta > Magnoliopsida > Poales > Poaceae > Zoysia > Zoysia matrella. The sequence goes on along the minus strand of BCLG01000982.1, from coordinate 88,621 downwards.
CCGCCACGCCCCGGCTGTCCTCTGCCTCAGCCACCCACATCCCGTCGAGAACCCACTGCCCCGCCGCCGCTGATGCCACTGCCCACCACCACTTGCCACCGCCCTTCTCTCTCTCTCTCTCTGAACTGCTGCAGTATCCGGTGCCTTAGAGTCCTTGCCTCAATGGCTCAAGCAGGACACATTGCTGAATATGATTCTGGAGTGAGCGATGGCAAGATTACTAGCAGTGGGTCATCAACTGAAAGGTATCATTGAAGTGTACGTTCCCATTCCCTCCTCTGCTCTGCTCACCTGCTTCTGCTCAACAAGTGCTTGATGAAACGCCTAAGTAAGAGGAGGTTGCTTCCAAATACTATCCACCAACATCCTATATGATTCATTATTGCCGAGCAAATTTATAGTATTTCTTAAGCTCTGCTGTTGGCTTTCAAGAAAGTTCAAAAAATAGGCTGCATGTACCACAATGCATGTAAGTATTTTGTCGAATAGAATGTAAGCATCTTGGTGAACTGAAGAATTTCAATCCATATGGCCCAATATAAGTTTGAAGCAATGAAGAAAATGACTTAATTGATGGTACTAATCAGTCAAGACTCATTAGAAAGATAAAATAAGAAATACACAGTTGACCGTTGAAACAGGAAATGAAAAAAAACTTGAGCATACCAATGAGATAATAGGAGGGACACACATGCAGTCTGTATGATAAAATAATAATGCTCCATTGGTAATTATTTCAAGACCCATACCATCCCCCGGAAGGCATATACAAACATATCGTGTTGTATTAAAATAGAGTTAAAATAACTACCTCATGCCTATGATTGTTATAGTACAGATTTACTATTTATAAGTGCAGTCTCCTATAAATATTGCATCAGCTTTTTGATAGTTTTTCATGCGGATATTAGCTACACTATTAAGTCCTACATGTGTTTGTTAATTGTTTATTCAAAATTGAGGTACTTACTCCTAAACTACCACCCTATTTTTCTTATTGAAATTATTGTTAAAGTTAGATTTATATTGTATTCAAGTTAATGAAAAGGTTCTTCAGTACTCAAATGTGACAGCTGTTTTTTTCTCTTAAGAAATGGTTCTTCTCAATCACATTGTTTCAGTGCTAGAGACTACTGTATGGCTTTTGTATCCTTCATATCTTAGCATTCAGATTAAGGACATTAGATTGTTCCTCTAAGAAGCATTGACTATCAAACAATGTCATGGGGATTGCTTTTTGTATTAAGGCCCCCTTTGGCAGAGCTCTCAGCTCCTGATTCTCATGTAGAATCAGGTGAGCTCTGCCAAACGCTGTTTTTCAGGAGAAGTGATTCTTGTCTGATTCTGTGAAGTGATTATCTGAAATGAACTAAAGGGTTGAGAGCTAATAAAAAGTAGCTTCTCCTGATTCTGTGAAGTGATTCTCTGTCCTAATTCTAAGAGTTTATTCTAGAGAATCAAAGTGAATCACTTTAACCACAAAATCACTTCACAAGAGAATCAGAAGTGAATCCGAAGAATCAGGAGCTGAGAGCTCTACCAAAGAGGCCCTAAATTAGATAAGCATTAGATCTGTACAGTTTACTAAATTACTATTGTTATGCATTACAAAAAAATCGTGACTGAAACTTTCATAGATTTGATTTATTCTCTGATATCAAGTTTTCTTGAACCTTTAACATTTTTAATTTTTTTTGGGAATAGAGGTTGCTATCTCTGGGATAATTAAAAATAGGTGCCATTCTCTGACTTTAAATGAAACATGTGTGCCTATGTTTTTTATATAACTTATAGAACACGATCTCATTACTTCCGCCAAAAACACATCATCTTTTCTCAGTTCTCTTCTCTCAATTTCCCTACAGTCATATCATTAGATATTTTTTGCTATTTTAACATCATTTTTTCTATATAGTATTTTATTAAATTGTCACGTTGAACAATCTATTCTATTGTCATGGAAGAGCCAACAGTAGAGTAGAGCACTTACATCCTTTAGGCTTATATCTGTTTTTCTTTTTTTCAGTTATTTGAAGTCATCAGACTTTACATTATTTATTTAATGAATTGATATATCGTCCAACTTGCATAGACGAGAAAAATGATGTTGTAAACCAATGGCAGGTCTGCTGGACAGACATTCTCCACCGGATGTGGGCTCCCTTCTTGGATACCAGGGGTCATGGAGAAAATCATGTTTGCTTACTTCTTGATGCATTTCACTTTGGATTCCTTTCAAATGCAAAATTTTCATAGGAATTGCACACAAATTTCATAGGAATCAGTTCAATTTCATTGGAGAAACATTGGATTCTATAAAAATTCACTTAATCCAAATGAGGCCTTCGCATATTGAGATTTAAATTCTTAGCAGTGTTCGTACTAAACATGCAAAATGCAGATGCCTTCTTCAACAGGATGCTCCAGGATAATTATAAAGCGAATCTCTGGTTTTGCCACTCTATTAAGATCCCAAGTGATTAAATCTGAAGAAGTGAGACTAATTGAAATGCTATAGGTCAATCAAAGTCTCTTAAAATTGGAAAAACATGGGGGCACCCAACCAAATAGAACAGGGCCGTTCAACTAGAGAGTGAGCGCGACCACAAGGTCGCGCATATTTTCTAGTACCCAGGACTAAGATCGAGCAATCGATAATTGAAATCATAACCAACACATACCGAACTAGCTAAGCTGATACAGTATGAAAATACCAATCCACCGATTCGCGCGAATTGGAACCGGTTTACCATATAAAACTCGCTCGCAGGCCTCTGCACACTGCCCGGATAGAATCCAGACCAACCAACCAAGCAGGACACAACGGGGACTATCCAGCGGGTCCGCACTCACCGGGCGATGCGGAGCCGAGGAGGCGTCGCTCGGGACCACGGAGGCGGCGCCGGCGGCCGCGCGGCGGCGGGCGGCAGCGCAGAGGGATCGCCTCGAGGCGCCCAGCATCCTCCCGCTCCTTCAACCACGACAACGGCCGGGAGCTCCCGCGAGCGGTGGAGGAGCAAGCGGAGAGGAGGACGACGACGCGAGGTTTTAGGCCGGCCCGCAGCCAGGAGGGTAGGGTTTAGCGGAGCGCGGGACCGATGTGAGAGGGACTGTTCCGGTATAAAATGGCGTGCGCCTTGCAGAGCAAGAAGAAAGTGAGTGTGACTCGCTGACACTGTGGGTCGACCTCTGGGTAGTTTTGTCAGTGGGGGAGTGCTTGATGCCGGGGCTGTGAAGGCTGGTGGGCGTAGCAGTTTGGATAGAAGTTTCTCGAGCGCGAGGGCGGATGAAAAAAAGCTACGGCTACCTGAAACGGCTGAAGAATGAACGATGATATACAGTGACATGTGGGACAGTCGAGTCACTTGGTTGCAATATGACCCACAAGCAGTGAGTGAAACGTGACACTGCTTGTGGTCGCCGTTTTCCTCAGGAGAAGGCACATGTGTAATGTGTTTCTAGTCGCTACTGTACAGTCTGTACGCCGCTGGAAAGTTCCGGATGCTAGAGAGGCCACGTAGATTATTTTTGAACGGTTCGCGTGCACCAGATAAATATTGCACACGAAAAAAGGCACAGTTTCCCTCTCTCAATGGCATGTGGGGCCATATTTTGTCATCTGACAATTCAGCCCGCAATAGCAAACATCAGAGATTTTCACATGGCAGATAATGAGTATAGACCAAATTTCAAGAAATGCATTCATCAAGACTTGCAAGACGCAGGTCTTCACAGGGACCATCTGCGCAACATATATATATATATATATATATATATGTATCTTTATCTGTCTACTGGAGCAGTACATCAGGTTGCTATTCCAGACCTATACTTTGAAGAGCATCAGGCAGATCTAGTGCAAGGTGTACGTACTCGAGAATATTCCTCCCACAGTCAAAAACAGCTTTCAGACGACTTAGGGCTAAGCATGCCCCGGTGTGTGCTCAGGTGCCTCCGGTGTAGTTCGAGGAGAACGGCAAAGGTGGATAATTGGAATTTGGAAGTGCTTGTTGTTATGGTTCTAGCTTCAAGGACACCACCCGGGACTGCCTGTTCCGCTTGGCCGCCCTCACAAACACCACCGAGAGGCATGGCGGCGCCCACCATGGCCTCCGAATTTCTTGCTCCCCTTTCAGGCAAGCAACTGGACGTTGATTTAACAATGGAGACAAATGATGCATTATTCAGATATCAGGCATACAGTTTCAAATATTATAAAATATATGGTGATGCAGCTATAAAAACCTGAATAGCAAAAACTGTACAAACCTTTGATGCGTCTCAATTCTTTGCACAGTGTGATAAAGTCTCCCCATTTCATATGGCACCGCCTGATAAACCGCAGAATCTGCTCGGTGGTGAACATGGATAGGCTTTCAAGATATTCACCATTGACACCATTTTCTTCAAACACTTGCCTGTAGCTGCCAAGATTTATTTCTTCCAGCCACAATCCAACATCCTGAACAAACATAATGACCTTATTAGGTGTATATTGAAGCACTGTGCGGTGACAAGAGCCTTAAACTATTGCATTCAATCCCAGTGAAGTGGTGATACAAAACTAATGTACTATACTGGCCCCACTACGGAGTCAAGATATTAAACCAAACCTAAGATACAATTCCTATTATTTCTTTAACTATTGCCATGGACAGGGTGAACTCACTCAAGGTCTGCATCCCTATAATGACTGACGTAGTTTGAGCCCAAGTTTTACCCGTACTTGAACATCTTAGTATAGGCCAGGTTGGCTTTCAAAAGCTAATGGCAGCACTATAATATCTACAGATTAAATCTTGAATTATAGTTTTTCTCCTAATCATGCCCCTTTCTTTAGTCATTGTATGATTCCATGTGAGAAAATGTACAAAAGGAATGAAGGATAACTAGTTTTATAATGACACAATGGATGTTTACACATCTGTAAATGGAACAGGAGTATGTCAGTTGACTGAATTTCACATGAAAGCATCATATTTTGGTGCTAAGCCCGGGTAACACTCCAACAAGCACAACAAAAGCTCACAATACCAGATAAAAGATACCTATGGTATAATAGGATCGATAGTGCCCAAGTTACAATGCCATAAAAACAAAGGAATCCAGCAATGCTAGAAGATGCGACAAAAAATTGATAAATCTAACCAATAACAAGTGCTTACGAATACGGGTCAAAATAAAAGGAAACAAGTTCTTACAAAATGCAGAGCAATTCAACAAGGTAAAAGTCCATACTCAGTAGCCAATAGCGGTGCATTCGACGAAAGGAGCAATAGCATATAAGTATTGAAGTACTAGGAACTTTCTTAACAAACATAGCACAGATTTCCCTTTACCTAAGCACAGTGTGAGATATGAACTAGGATAATAACAATACGCTACTTAACGATCCGTCCCAATCAAAATGACTGAAACTAGGATCAAAATTCAGGCCCTCCACGCCAGTCCACTGCAGAACTGAACAACCATTCTTAACCTAGAGGAAGACGAACCGTATCACAGAATCCCCAATCTCCTAACCAGTTCAACCCAAACTAGAATATATAGCTCTTTGTTTTTTGGCGAGTCAACATATAGTTCAGCATGTCAGAGTTCACCGCAGCGTGAACGCCGCTGATGAGCAGACAACCGCACGCACAATTCAGAGGAACTCAGAGAGATTGTGGTAGCTGCGAATGGTGTCTTTCATTTTGCTTAATTGCTGAATATAAAGACTCAAAGCACGACCCTTTCTGCGGCCGTTGCAGCGCGCGACATGCTCGCGATCCGAGCATGCCGCGCCTGGTGCCACGACGAGCTCCCAGGCTTCGTCATGGCGCAGGACTCGAACACTCAGCTCCGCACGAACGCAGTGTGCGTCAAGCTGGACAACTAACTAGACAATGGCTAAATCAACTACTTAGCACACAAGTTTATTCTGACAAATCTCCGCCTAAACAGATACTCCAATTCTCCCTCGCATCTCCTAAAACTTAACGCGAGCTAGCGCTTTAGTCAGGATGTCAGCGAGCTGATCATTTGTTCCAACGAACTCAATCTTGATCCTTCCCTCCGCTGCGCATTCCCGGACGAAGTGATAACAGGTCCTTATGTGTTTACTTCGCCCATGATGAACTAGATTTTTAATCAGATCAATCGCCGACTTGTTGTAACTCCGCCTATGTTTAACATAACTTTATGTTTAACATAGCCGGTCCTAAACTCGGATAAAGGAGAAGGATACTCCGCCTATACTTCCTAACATAGGTGAAAGTTTTAGCTATGCTGTCACGACATAGCCGGTATCAAACCCAGATAATTTAGTGGGTTGTGTTAGGCGTAGCGAGCCAACAGCTATCTTAGCCATTCCCATAGAAATGAAACCCCAAAAAATTTCGTTGGGGCGTAACCCTCTTAGCGACGCGCTACGTCGAAACCCGAGTATGGTGAAAAATGAGTAAGGACCGGGTCACCACATCCTTAATGGTGCACCGTATCGTGATCTGGATGCGGTGACAAGTGTGCAAAGATCGGGTCGTCGCATCCTTAGTGACGCGCTACGCCGTCGCTTGGGTGTAGTGAAAAATGAGCAAGAGTCTTCGCATTTGACTCGGCGAATGCGGGGGGTAAGGAAGCTAGTAAGTTGCAAATAGGTAGTTGAAATGTAGGGTCGCTCTCCGGTAAGCTTCGAAAGGTAATCGATGCTATGATTAGGCGACATGTGAATATCCTTTGTGTTCAGAGATGAAATGGAAGGGTCAAAAGGCAAAGGAGGTAGAAGATACCGGTTTCAAGCTCTGGTACACTGAGGACATTGATAGCAAAAAATGAAGTAGGCATTGTGATCAATAAGAGGTTTAAAGATGATGTGATGGACATCAAGAGGCACGGAGATAGAATTATTCTAGTGAAGCTGGTTATTGAAGATTTAGTTCTAAACGTAATTAGTGCTTATACCCCTCAAATGGGTCTGGATGAGAGTGTCAAGAAACAATTTTAGGAAGATTTGAATGCGATGGTCAGCAGTGTATCTATTGCTGAGAAGCTATTTATAAAAGGAGACCCAAATGAGCACATTAGCTCTTTTAGCGTAGGCTTTGAGAGGATGTACAGTGGTTTCGGCTACGAGAGTAAGAATTAAGAAGGGGAGGTGGTTTTAGACTTTGCCTTGGCCTACGATTTGTTTGTTGCGAACTCCTGTTTTAGAAAAAAAGCCTCTCATTTAGTAACCTTTCAAAGTGGTGAAACGAGAATGTCTAGAAGGCTATCAAAAAGAAGAAAGAGTGCTTTAACCGAGAACACCTTAATAGGAGCGTGGTCCACATAGAACAATATAAAATAGCAAAAAAGACCGCAAAACGAGCGGTGAGTGAAGCAAAAGGTCGAATGTTTGATACCTTGTACCATCGACTAGAGACAAAAGAAGGGAAAAAAAACATCTATAAGATAGCCAAAAACCGAGAGAGAAAAACAAGGTACCTCAACAAAGTTAAATGCATTAAGAATGAAGCAGAGCGTCTGTTAGTAAATGATAAAATGATCAAAGATAAATGAAGAGAGTATTTCACTAAACTCTTAAACGAAGATAATGAGAGCTCATCTATTGAGTTGGATATCTCTTCTGATGACCTAAATAGGCACTTTGTGAGAAGAATTCAAGAATCCGAGTTAAAAAAAGCCTTGAAAAAGATGAAAGGAGGTAAGACGCTGAATCCGGATAGGATTCCCATTGAAGTGTGGAGATGTCTTGGAGATGCAGCAATAGTTTAGCTCATCAAATTGTTCAATCTTATCTTTCGATCAAACAAGATATCTGACGAATGGAGGCGGAGTACTTTAGTATCAATCTTTAAGAACAAGAACAAGGGAGATGTGCAAAGTTGTACTAACTATCGAGAAATCAAGTTAATGAGCCCACAATAAAGCTATGAGAGAGGGTTATTGAGCACCATCTACGGAGATCAACGAGAGTCACCCAAAACCAATTTGATTTCATACTCGGAAAATCCACTATGGAGGCAATTTTTTTAATAAAGCAACTGATAGAGAGATATAGAGAACAGAAGATAGATCTGCATATGGTCTTCATTGACCTAGAGAAGGCTTATGATAAAGTGTCTAGAAACGTTATTTGGTGGGCATTAAAAAGACACAAAGTCTCAACAAAGTACATTAACTTTATTAAAGATATGTACAAAGATGTAGTGACAAGTGTCCGAACAAGTGATGGAAACACCGATGAGTTTCCAATTAATATAGAACTGCACCAGAGGTCGGCTCTGAACCCTTATCTTTTTACTTTAGTGATGGATGAGATCACACGAGACTTACATGGAGACATTCCTTGGTGTATGCTTTTTGCGGATGATGTGGTGCTAATGAATAAGAGCAGGATAAAGATGAATCAGAAGTTAGAATCATAGAGACATGCTTTGTAATCAAAGGGTTTTAGACTTAGTAGGTCTAAAATAGAGTATATAAAGTGTGATTTCAGTGCTATCGCAGTCGAGGAGGGAGATGTTAAACTTGATGGTCAGGTGGTACCCAAAAAAGACACTTTCCGTTATTTGAGTTCAATGTTGTAAAAAGATGAGAATATCGATGAAGATGTAAGTCATAGAATTAAACTCGGGTGGTTGAAGTGACGTCTAAGCTTCTGGAGTCCTATGTGATAGTAGGATGCCTCAAAAACTCAAAAAAAAATTTATAGAACTGCAATTCGTTCTGCTATGCTTTATAAAGCAGAGTGTTAGTCTAAAAAAGACGACATGTCCAACAACTACACGTAGTCGAAATACGTATGTTGAGATGGATGTGTGGCCACACGAGAAGAGGTCGTGTTCGAAACGATGACATACGAGAAAGATTAGGAGTGACACCAGTTGAGAAGAAACTTGTGCAATATCATTTGAGATGGTTTGATATATTCAACGAAGACCACAGAAGACACCGGTTCGTAGCGGGATGATAAGTCGGTTAAACGGTGTGAAAAGAGACAGAAGTAGACCAAACTTGACTTGAGAAGAGTCTGTAAAGAGAGATCTGAAGGATTGAAATATCGCCAAAGAGTTAACTTTGGATAGGAGTTCGTGGAGGCTAGCAATTCACGTGTCTGAACCTTAATTGTCGTTTGTAGCTCTTTTTTAGTCATCTCTCGGGGTTTCATCTCTAACCTACCCAACTTGCTTGAGAAAAGGCTTTGTTGTTGTTGTTGTTTGTTAATCGCCGACTTGTTGTCCATTTTCACCATAGCAGGTCTAACCTACGTACCGATTATCTCTGACAGCAAGCCTGCAAGCCAAATTGCTTGACATGCTGCTGCAGACGATGCCATATATTCAACTTCACAGGATGACAGTGCTACTGACTTTTGTTTTTGAGATTGCCAAGTGATTGGGCTTTGTCTCAGATAAAACAGCACACCTATAATACTTCTGCTATCATCTGTATCCCCGGCCAGATCACTGTCGTTGTATCCGATCAGTTGTAGACCCTCTGCTTCTCCTTTTTTGTATGTAATCCTATACTCTCGTGTACCAGCAATGTAACGGAGTATATGTTTCACAGCAGCTTGGTGATCTTCTCTTGGGATCTTCTATGAAGCGACTCACAAAGTTTACAGAGAATGCCAAATCAGGACGTATATGAATCAAGTACCTGAGTGCTCCGACTATGCTTCGGTACTCTGTTCCATCCACTTTCCTTTCTGGACTCGACTTCGTCAGCTTCAACCTAGACTCCATTGGTGTGTGGCAGGGGTTGTACTCTGCCATCTCCGTCCGTCCCAACAGGCGCTGAGCATACGCAGATTGCCGAATAGAAATGCAGTTAGCAGTCTATCGTACCTCAATTTTCAGGTAGTAGGTGAGCAATCCCAAATCGTTCATGCGAAATCATTGGCGCATCTCCTCCTTAAACTTGTTGATGTCCTCATCCAAAGCTCCCTCTATCAACAGGTCATCCACATACACGCCGATCACCAGAGGCCTGCCGGCCATGCGTCTGGCGCAGACAACGTGTTCATGGTCACTGCGAACAAAACCAAGAGAATCAAGAGAGTTGTGCAGCTGTGTATACCATGCGCGTGGCGCTTGTCGCAAGCCATAAAGCGCCTTCCTCAGTCGCAGGACTTGGCCATCTTTTCCAATTGAGAATCCCAGTGGCTGCTGCACATAAACTTCTTCAGTCAGGACTCCATTCAGGAACGCAGATTTCACGTCCATGTGATGCACACTCCAGCCTTCATGCGCCGCTGCTGCAAGAATCAAACGAATTGACTCCATCCTAGCCACAGGCGCAAAGACTTCTTCAAAATCGATCCCTTGTTTCTGCACAAACCCTTTTGCAATGAGCCTGGCCTTGTGCTTCACAATGTCTCCGCGCTCGTTCTTCTTCGCTTTGAATACCCACTTGAGCCCGATCGCCCTGTGCCCTATAGGTAAATCAGTTGCCACCCAAGTATCATTCTCTTCAATCTCTTCAATTGAGCGCAGCTCTTCAATCATAGCTGCGCGCCAATTCCGATCTTGCTCAGCTTCAGAGAATGTAGCAAGTTCTTCTGCGCTCACCATATGTGCTTCCTGTAACACCAAGCGTTGCACCAATCCTGGTACAACAGATGGTCCCAAGATATTATCGATCCTGTGGAACCGCGCTTGTACACTTTCACCATGATCTGCATCAAGATCAGGTTCGACACTTGGTGGTGAAGCCAGTTCTGGAGTTGGTGGCGGTGCTTGTTCTTCAGCGACCTACGGAACAGGGGACGACGTCGTGCTTCCTGTAGATTGTTCAGTAGGCGTTGAAGTGGTGTCGGTGGAGATGATGTACTCGACGGCGAACGGCTCACCACCATGTGAGCTTTGATCACCATCATCCTCATTGTCCCAATCCCACTGGGCGCGCTCGTCGAACACGACGTCCCTGGAGATGTGGACTTGCCGTGTCCGCGAGTCATAGGCTCGGTAAGCCTTTGACCCGGGCTCATATCCGATGAACACCATCTTCCTTCCCCGATCATCCAGTTTCTTGAGGTGAGGTGCTGTGTTCTTGACGTAGACAATGCACCCAAAAGTCCGGAGATAATGTACTGCAGGCTCCCTCACGTTCCAAGCTTCATACAACATCACTCCCTCGACGCTCTTCATTGGTGACCTGGTCAGCAAGAAGACAGCAGTGACAACGGCCTCACCCCAAAAATATTCTGGCAAGTTCTTGGCATTCATCATGCTACGAGCTGCTGCCACCACTGTTTGATTTCTCCTCTCTACCACACCATTTTGTTGTGGCGAGTAGCCGTCTAACTCTTGATTCAGCACAATACTTGAAGAATTTAGTAGAGGTGAATTCCCCCCCTCTTATCTGTTCGAAAGCAGGACAGCTTCCTCCCTGATCTTCCTTCTGCTTCGGCTTGGATTTGCTTGATAGCTGTTGGTGCGCAATCCTTAGACGACAACAATGCAATCCACATGAACCTGCTGAAGTCATCCACAAGAAGCAAGAATAACTTCTTACCACTTGGCGTAGCTGGAGTGATTGGCCCACAGAGATCTCCATGCACCAACTCAAGCGGCCTTTTGGCCCTGTACTCCGCCTTATCCGGGAATGGGGTTCGTCTCTGCTTCCCAGCCATACAACCTTCACAAAGTTGATCTACATGTATGATCTGCGGCAAGCCTCTTACCATCTCTTCCCTGGCTAGCTTCCTCATCGCCGCAAATCCCAGATGGCCAAGGCGTGCGTGCCAGCGCCACGCCTCCTCATCGCCTCGCGCAATCAGACACACAGGGCGTGCCAATCTTGCTTCCAGCACATAAAGACGGCTTGATCCCCGCGCAACGGTGACAAGCAACCGCTGCTCCGGGTTCCTGATCTGCATCACTCCGCCTCCGATTGTGGTTCGGTAACCGAGTTCATCGAGCTGGCCGATACTGATGATATTGGTTCTGAGTTTGGAAATGAAATATACACCACAGAAAGCAATGTGCTCACCCAATTTGCCGCTGAACAACACCGTGCCACGCCCTTCAATCCGCACTACTGATCCATCCGCGAACTTCACCGTCCCACACACGCCGGTGTCCAGATCAGATAATGTAGAGCGGGCACCGGTCATGTGATTCGTAGCTCCCATGTCCACCACCCAGCGTGTACCTTCATCTTCCCCTTCTCTTTCTTCTTCGAGATTGGTTAGGGCCTTCTCCTCCACATGGATCTCCTCCGCAGATGTCGCCGCAACGAAGGTCTCTGCTTGTGTTAATGGCGGGGACACTGTTGGGGCAGAAATTGAATCCGCGCCGCGCTCGATTTCAACCATCATCAGCAACGCCTCCTCCTTGCAACATGGGCCTGGCCCACCTTCTTGGGCTTGGACCGGCAATTCCTGGCCCAATGGCCAGCTTTACCGCAGCTACGACAGATGTCACCCGAGACGGCCCGACGTGGTTCATTCCCGCCACCAGCGCGCTCCCTTCCTCTGCCACAGTTTCTACCGCGTCCGCCGCGCCCGCCATCGCTGGATCCTCCTTACTCACGGAGCTTGAGGCGCGCAATCCATTCCTCTTCGGTCAGTAGCAGTTGCCCGCCCTCGGCAGCGCCCGCCACCTTCTTTCGCTCCTCTACTGCACGCAGACGTCCAGTAGCCTCCTCGATCGAGATCGCGCTCAGATCGAGCAGCGTCTCGATCGAAATTGCCACTTGCTCCAGTGGCTCCGGGACGGAGTGTAGTAACTTTTTGACAACTTCCTTCTTGGGAACCTCCTCGCCAAGAACGCGAAGCTGATTCGCGATCGAGGTGAGACGGAGTGCGAAGTCTTCAACATTCTGATTGGGTTTGAACGAGAGATCACCGAACTTCCGATTCAGCTTCGCAACATTAGCCTCCTTCACCTGATCGTCGCCGATTCGAACTGCCCTGATTGCGTCCCACGCCTCCTTGGCAGTCTCCTTGATGGCGAGGCCTGCCTGCATCTCCAACGGGACAGCGCGGAGCAGAGCAGACAAAACGCTGCGATCTTCCTGGTAAGTGCCGGTGCCGGACCTGATGACCTCCCATAGTCCGGCCGCCTGCAAATTCACCATCATCACCAGCGACGACTCCGTGTAGCCCGAGCGCGTGAGGACAGGGTACATTCCGGAGCTCGCCGCTTTCTCAACCACCCGCTCGACGATATTCTCCCGCCCGTCTCCTCGTCAACGAGGGCGGCGCGGCGGCGGAGACGACGAGTAGCGGCGATGTCTCGGCGGAGGCGAGCCTCCTCCCTGCTGGCGACCCGACGCAGACATGGATCCCACGAAGTGTAACGGCTCTAATGCCACTTGTCAGAGTTCACCGTGGCGTGAACGCCACTGATGAGCAGACAACCGCGCGCACAATTCAGAGGAACTCAGACAGATTGTGGTAGCTGCGAATGGTGTCTTTCATTCTGGTTAATTGCTGGATATAAAGACTCAAAGCACGACCCTTTCTGTGGCCGTTGCAGTGCGGGACATGCTCGCGATCCGAGCATGCCACGCCTGGCGCCACGACGCGCTCCCAGGCTTCGTCATGGCGCAGGACTCGAACACTCAGCTCCGCACAAACGCAGCGTGCGTCAAGCTGGACAACTAACTAGACAACGGCTAAATCAACTACTTAGCGCACAAGTTTATTCTGACACATCAATGCACCCCAAAAAAGGTCACTAATTTCCGATAAAAATGAGCACCTATTTCGGTCAAAGCGAAAAGAGGGGGGAAACAAGACGAGCACCTCGACAGTCCAGATGAAGAAATCCAGCGGCTCCGGCGACCGCCTCCGGCTCACCTCCCTCCTCCCAGGGGCGGTCTTCGCCTGGGCCATGGGGGCTCAGAACCAAACCACTCAACGCCTTGGACGAGACACCGCACCAGCCGCTGCGATTCGAGCAGGTGGACGAAGCGCTCCAGCGCCGATCTCACGTCACGCGCCGGAGGAGGACCTAATCGACGGCGGAATCGACGGCGGAATGGTGGTTAACCTCGCGCTGCACAGCACGTGAATCCGGAACCGGCACCAGATGGGTTCGATCGGAAGAAAGAACCATCCAAGCAAGAGAGCGAGGTTGCTTACCAACAAGAAAAGTAGAGTCAGAGCTAGACCGAACGGATCTCTGCCAGAAATGGGCGGGGAGGGGGAGGAGAGAGACTGGAGGATCGGCGGCGGGAGAGGGGAGGGGACCCGCTCGCCGGCGGCGACAGCGTCGGCGCAGTGGACCAAGGCGTGGTGGATGCGGTGCCCGTTGGCGAGCGAGTGGGAGTGTGGGACTGGAATGGTGGGCTGATCTAAATGGGCTGCTACGAGGTCTGGCATTTTAGTCCAACCAATCACGCCCGGCAGGAACGTCAGATGGGCCGTGCCGGTTCAAGATACGATATGGGCCGTTCCTGATCAGTCCACAACCTTTCTGGGCTAGCACATGCACGGCCCGATCAGACACGATGCCACGATGTCAGGGCCATGTATCTGGTCCAGGCTGACCCCGCTCGATTTGACCCGAAAGGTCTATAAGGTTTTTAGCTGAAATTTAAAGTGTAAGTTTGGCTGTTTATATTTAAAAATTTAAAATTCTAAAATCATTTTTAGCAAAATTTTAAATACAAAGTAATTTTTTCTCTTCAATGTTTCGGACCGTCCAACCCTTGGGTCAACAGCACGACACAATCCATATAAAAAAAAGTTGTGTGGTGCTTGACCTAAGGTCTCCACGTAGAAATAAGAAAAACATAGAATTCGAGTTGGACATATTTCTCAATTTTATGGAATGAAAAAATTACAAGAGTTGCTCTCGAAAAGTGTTTGGATGCTTCACAGGAAAAATACATGAATTTTATGGCTAGATATTCATTAGCAAGAGAGAGAAAGAGAGTTCTATGCCTTGAAACTTTCAAAAAAAAATTTAACAAGAGGTTAGACCTCATGCTAGAATTCCTCTAAGATGTGAAGAAAAATTTTCTATCCTCCAAAATTCCAATGAAGCAATCCTTTGTTTCAAAAGGCACATGTAGAATTTTTTTTCTTTGGATTGAATTTCTTCATTTTTCTCGTACAATTTCTTCGACCCTAAAGAGTCGACGCACCGTCATCGCATGCCTCGACAATGAATTGAGCTGCCTCGGATTAGGCACGAACCCGGTCAGACTCAGCTGTGCGAGCCTAGCCCAGCCCATTTGGCAGCTATGGGATTAGAAGGCAGTGAGAACCCCGAGGCATTTTCTATTTTTCCTTTTTCCCATTTCTATTTTAGGATTATTAGTGTATTTTTTTAGCTTTTTGACATGTTTTAATACTCGATCTGTCTTAAAATAAGCTTTTTAGTTTATCAAAGTCAAATTATTTTAACTGTAGCTTAATCTTTATATATTAAAGCATAAGCGTTCTCTCAAACTCTCGTTGCGCGACGTCATTTTAAAAAATATTAACCGTCAGATTAAAATCTATCGATGGATATTATAAAAAAAAATCTTTTCTTTTATCAACGTAACGGCCGTGCCATTGTCTTAGCTTTTTCAGGTCTAACATAAATTTTGACTATAGTCATATTTAATTTTTTTACAAATTTCATATATTATAATTTGCTTTATCATTAAAATTATTTGAATCACAACTTAAAATTTTACATATTTGAATTAATTTTTTTAGATAAGTTGAATAGTCAAAGATGATATTAAAAATCAACAGTAAATCACAGGGACAATGGCATAGATATAAAAATTAACTGTAACTGTTTTGTTAAATCAAATTTACTTTTGCTATAGATTCAATAGAACTATTTCAAAAGATATAGTAAGAGAAGTTTTTATAAATTTATTCTACTTCTATGTCTTACAAGTATATGCTATAATTAAAGATCTTTATATGTAATAAAAATGTATATTTAGATAACTTAAATTATTTTATTTCCAAAAAAATATTCCTTGATTACTATAAGAACTA
>BCLG01000982.1:57774-70895 GCA_001602295.1 Zoysia matrella | reverse complement strand
GAGAGTATGTCAGATAGGAATGCATCTCTAGTTCTCTACATGTATATACTCTAGAGTTATGTTCCATCCAACTCATATCAACGATTTGAAGATGAATTTGTGCTCCGGGGTAGAAAATTCCTTTGTACAATGGATATTAGGCGCTGTTTAGTTGATAGCCAAATTTCACCATACATCTTTATCTAACTTTTCCAAAAGTTCGATAAGCAAAATTATATAAGCCTATGACATGTGGGATATTAGTACCGTAAGCAACGGTTATGGCAAGCAACAAAACACTACCTGAAAAAACCGTGACATGCCCACTCACTACAAGAAAATGGATTTTTTAGTCACCAAGTTTTAGTGACCAAGTAATTTGGTTACTAAAAATTGATAAATAGTAACTAAAATTTAGATTTTATTATAGATATACATTTTTAGTGATCAAAGTATATACTCATTGGTTTATAAATTCATTTAGTTACTAAGAGTTCTTTAGTTACTATTTAGTTTTAGTGATCAACATGTCTAATTGTTGGATACTATACACATATAGTGGTAAGGTTTTAGTGACAAAAATGCTTTGGTGACAAAATAGTTATAGTGACTAATATTACACATATAGTGACTAAATACTTTGGTGACTAAAAAATATTTTTCTTGTAGTGAATATTCAACGTGGCGAAGTACTTCAGCAACCAACCAACCACGCACTTAATTTTGAAAGTGTGTAAAAGATCTCTATAGGCACATCTGATGGTGATGATCCGTAGAGAAACAATCTAAATTTGTATATGAAAAAAAAAATCTCATTTACATGTCAGTTTCTTGGGGTCCAAAAGGCATATAAATGTTACAAAATTAAAAACATTTTCTAGGACAAACAATATTGTCTGTGACGTACATCAGATCAAGAAATTTGTTATGACAGATCCTAAAGTAACAGAGAGAGAGAGAGAGGTGCATATATCATTTGTCATGGCAAAGGAGGGACAAATTAACCCTCTTTCCTGATCCTAGCCCCCCCTCCACATATTAATTCTTCTTCCTAGCTCTAATTGCAGCTGCTAACGACCTCTAATTTGCACCCAACGACACACTTTTGACAAGCACTGACAGTGACTGTTCCTCCTACCGCACGTATCCATGCACATGCATGTGTTTCCATTGCCATGATCTCAGGCACCTTTCCGACACCCAGCACAGGATCTAGCTGTATTCACAACCTCATCAATGTGACTTCATGTGCAAGGGAAGCAGTTGGTACATGGAAGAAAAGGGAAAGGGCAAGCAAAGGAGCAAAACAAACTAAAGCAAGATAGCTTTACAACCAAGGAAAAAGAACTCCGATAAAGGTGCGGCATTATCTACATAGAATAATCATTGTTCAGAATATTTAATTTTTTGTGCTGAGTGATACTCTCTCCATCCCAAATTATAAGTCATTGTAGGCTCCGTCAATTTTCTCAAAATATAAGTTGTTCTTAGATCTCGATGCACCTTTTCTTTGCCCAGTACTTGTCTGTTTCTATCTCTCTACCACTTTTTACACTCTCCTTAAATTTCTATGCTCAATCTCAAAACAACTTATAAATTGGGTTAGAGGGAGTAACTTGTACAAAACACTATACATAATTGATTGGCATTTTCCTTTGATTATTTGCATGGGAAGAATGTGTGTGTACAATGATGCATTGATCAAGATATGTGGTATGACCAAATTGAAGTGAATTGAAGTAAACCTTTTACATTGGTGGGAACAATAATGTCAAGGAGAGGCAAAAAAAGAATAATAGTCTTAACGTATACGTATATATATGTATAGTTGGGTGTATATATATATATGCATATATGTACTACTCCTTTGGCAGATGCCAGCTGGCGATTTGGGGCCTGGCCCGGTCGATCTTCCCAAATATCATTCGACTTGGAAATCAAGGAAAGGCAGGGATGACACGTCTTTCATCAGCTCCTCCAAGTCCCAGCAGCACTCTCCTCCTCCTCCCTGCAGCTGCATGACGTTCCTGCTGCTCATGTGAAGCTGCTGGTGGTGGGCCCCATCCCAGTAGACAGCAGCAGCAGCAGCAGCAGCGACATTGCGGTTCTCGAGGCAGCTGCTATCCTTGTTCATGTTGTCCGTGATGTTGCTCTCGTTGTTGCTCAGAGTTGTCGTTGTAGTAGTAGTCTCAGTGGTGTTGTTGCTGCTGTTTCCAGTAATGGGGTTGTTACCGTTACCGCTAGACGCCATTAGGGGTTTCCGGTCTTGGTCTTGCGCTGCTGCCATGGCCGCGGGCTCCGCTAGCAACGGGGGCACGTAGCCGAAGAGGCCTTCTCCTCCCCTACCGAAGCATCCTTCAACTGCCACCCCGTGGTGCTGATGCCCATGGCCTCCATAGTAACCTCCATGCAAAGCGGAAACAGCTTGGTGCTTGAACGGCGGCGGCGCGTGGCTGTGGAAGAACGGCGGCGGTGTGTTGTCGGCCGCCACGCTGCGGAGCTGGTCGGGGAGGGGGAGGAGGCCGCCGTGGCCGTAGCCGTAGCTCCTGGCCGCTGTACTTGACGAGATCGAGGAGGAGGAGTCCACCATCCACAGGCCTGATGCCGACGTCACCGCGTGCAGGTGGTGGCCGCCGTCGACGCGGTCCAGGTCGGCGAGGTCCGGGCAGCTGCTGGCGTCGATGCCGCCGCCGCCGCCGGCGAGCTTGGTGTTGCTGGGCTGATCCGGCGACAGCGCGCAGTGATCGCTGGCCGGCGCCGGCGACGAGGCCGTCGAGCTGCTGCTCTTGAGCCGCTTCTTGATGGTGGAGTTCCAGAAGTTCTTGATCTCGTTGTCGGTGCGCCCCGGCAGCCGGGCAGCGATCTGCGACCACCTGGAATGTCGTAAAGCGGAGTTGATTTCACAGTAAGCAAACAAGATGTTACTGTCGGAAGAAAAGGCGTGTAACATACTCCGGCTGTTACGTCGCTGTTGACGTTTAAATTTAACTTTAAATATTTATTTTATTTAAAAATTTTGTTTGAATATGTAAAATTTTAAGTTGTATTCAAATAATTTTTTATAATAAATCAAATTATATTAAAATATATTAAATTTATCAAAAAAATTTGAATAACACGAATAGTTAAAGTTAAATTTAAAAGTCAAAGTGACGTCGAAGGGAGTATATACATGTATATATATAATCAAGCATGTCAACTTCAGTGCTATTTTGATGCGTATATGCATGCATGGCTTCAAAATATCCGGTAGCTAAAAATTGACGTCCACTGTGGTTAACTGATCGATCATGTGTCCTGATCTCCTTTTTGACAGAGTGATTATTGTACATCCAACAAAAATACTCAGGTTCAGTAAAAAAGAGGATGTGTATCCCTTTCACTGTCCTTTTGAGGGACTTTTAGCTTCTACGTTATATCAACTTTTGGAATTTTATTCACTTCATGCAAGATAAGAGAAAGGGAGGATAAAGAAAACTTTATGCCACCATAAATTATTCGGGAGTACGTGCGGAAAAAACAACTTAAATGAGCTACACAATTTTCTGAATGTGGCTTAACTTAGAAAAGTAGTCAATTTCACTGAATTCAGATTAACAATGACAAACAAAGATCGCCTATATTTTCACCTGTAATCCACTCTACTCGGAGATATAAATATAAATTAAAAATGAGATATTGTGACATTGCACAAAATGCAGTCATCATTTAAATATGACTAGGTTAAATGTACTTGAACATTTATCATGATAATGCTGTGCAATACGGATCTGCCTAAAGTAAGACATTCATGAACATTCAATTCAAGAGTGGACCTTTTTGTTTGAAAAATGGTATCAATAGAAATGCCACTGATGAAGTATGTCACTGTAAATTAGCTGAGCCAATCTCAATTATGAGCGAGAAATTAAGGAAGAAAAAAATCAGCGAGAAACACATAACTACACTCAGGATAAAACTTGAGGGAAATTAAGGGTGCCTTTGGAATGCAGGATTTCTTAGGAATTATATAGAAATTCAACAAAAATCAGTTTAATTTCACATAAAAATAAGAAGAAAAAAGCCTCCATTCCAAAGGAGACCACTATAACTCAAGCTAACAAAATGCTTTTATCAAATTGTATCGTACCAATAATAATGCACCAAAAAGGGTACTGGCGGCACAAACTAAAATTTGGCTATCGTCACAAAACAAGACCCATCAGCATTATTGACTATAATTTGGAGCCTTCTTGACGTGCACACCAACATTGTGTGCATACAAGCTAATCGCCACACACACGTACGAGCACACACGATGCCGGGGCGCATGCACGCACGTACCTGTTGCCGAGGATGGCATGGAGGCTGACGATGAGCTCCTCCTCCTGCGGCGAGAATGCTCCGCGCTTGAGGTCCGGGCGGAGGTAGTTGATCCAGCGGAGGCGGCAGCTCTTGCCGCAGCGCTGCAGCCCGGCGTTCCGGGCGACGTCGCTCCACGACCCCTGCCCGCTCCGCAGCATGTACGCCACCAGCTTCTCGTCCTCCTCCGGCGACCACAGCCCCTTCCGCAGCTTCGCGCCTCCGCTCACCGCCGCCGCCACCGCCGCCGTCGGGCACTCCGGCTTCCTCATTGATCCTGATCGATCGCCCGCCCTTCGATCGAGCTCGATCTTCGAGCGATCTCGGCGTGATTGATCTCTCGGTCGCGCGCGCGTGCAGGTCGATGAGGTCGACGCACGTATGGTGCTACTACTACTGGTCGACAGGGATGTGCTTGGAGGTGATGAGCGAGATAAGGAGGAAATGGACTTAGTGTGTGCGTTGTATATATAGGATGATGTGAGAGAGAGAGAGAGAGAGAGAGAGAGAGTAGTTTTTGTATGGAGTGATGAGATGGAGAGAGGAGGAAGGAAGAGAGGGAAGGAGCAGCAGGAGGAGGAAGGAGATGATCGATATGATGGCGATGGTGATGGGGGGTGTGTGCTTTGCTTAGAAACTGGACAAATAGATGGATGGAGAGCTGCCGGGGACTCGCCGGGAAATTGCTAGGCTCACCCAGCGCATTGTGTGGTAGCATTGTTATTACATTTGTAGTTTACAAAATGCTATGTTTGTTTTGAGAGCCGTCACGTAGATTAATATCCTCCAATCCGTTGTTGTTGTTGCACGCTACTCCCTCCGCTCTTAAATTATTATTGCTCCTACTACAATCGTAATCAAACTATATATATTTGTTGTCCCAAGATCAATTCTAAGAAAGGGGATTTCTTTTGGTGTAGCACTCCGTGGATGAACCAAACAATTGAAGGCCCTCATGGGACACAGAGCGTTCTTGTCTTTGACTCCAGCTCTCCTTGTCTTTTTTCCCCTTGTCACTTCCCTTGAGCCACAAGGGCTATCATGGCCACCTGAGGCCCGGCCGGGAGTTGAGAGGGAACGGCAGGGATACGTATATCTCTACATCATATCTGTAGTGCCCCTCCTTGTATGTGAGGCTGTTTCGCATACATACATATATGTACACATATAATTGCTTCGAGCTCACATAACATCCAAGGGACAGTCGCTATATTAGTGTGTTATAATATGTGCATGCGATAACAGAAGAGTGGATGGGGTCTGCAAAACATGCGTGCGTGGAATGGAAAGGCCTTTGCATGGAGTGTACGTCTGGCGAACTGGCCCCTCCTTCCCTCCTCTTCTCTCTTCTGATGCAAGTCTCTCTCTCTCTCTCTCTCTCTCTCTCTCTCTCTCTCTCTCTCTCTCTCTCTCTCTCTCTCTCTCTCTCTCTTAATAGAAACGAAATCGAGCTAGCAACTTGTACAAGAAATAATTCAAATAAAAGAGGATAACTATAGTTCCAGGGGTAATACAAGTTGGTCCAATATATACGTACACAGTGTACTCCATGACATGGCCGTGATCTCCTCGAGATTCTGTCCACTTCTTAAGTGTGAGTGTGGGAATTATTATTTCGCCCACCCGTACGTGCATTCGGCGCAATGTATGGGTCCGTTACCCGGTCGGTTTCCGTCCGCAAACCTGGCTGGCGATCCTTCTAGGTCAAGGCCTGCACGGCTGCACGATCGACGGTGTACATCCTTTACTGGAGTAGTAATAATTCTTTGCTATCTGCTGTACTAAAACTAGCTACACTTGCATTTTTGGTAATGTTTGCTTTCTTCCCGTATTTGGATTGTGTGGCCAGGTGAACAGGTAACATATGATGCTACAAACATGATTTTTTCAAAACTGATGAAACAGGTTGACAGGTTTTCAAACAAATTAAAATAAAAATTAGAAGAGGAAAAAATTCAAAAAACCAGTACTCCTTCCGTTTTAAATTGAGAATTAACTTTAACCATTCGTCTTATTCAAAAAATTTATTCAAATATGTAAAAATTGAAGTTGTGATTTAAGTAACTCTAATGATAAATCAAATTATAATAAAATATTTAATATTTATTAAAATGTTTTGAATAAAACGAATCCTCAAAGTTGATTTTAGAAGTCAAAAACGATATCAGTTTAAGAACGAAGAGAGTAAAACTTAGTGATTTTATAATTTTTTTTAGTAAATCAGAAATACACTCGCTAAGCTGAGAAAACTGACTCGTGAATCTGAAAAATCAAGTGGTTTACTTATATCATTTTATCCAACTTTGATTTTTAAATTTGAAAGGGTTTTTGAGCAATTTTAGTGTTTTACTGTTTTCAATCAAACTGCTGGATCTGGTTCCCCCACTGGAATGATATCGCTAACCTTGGACACAACCAGGATTTTAATCTTTTAGAAACAAGTGGAAGATCAGTTTAGCACAGTGGCAAAAATCGGCTGGTTAACCGATTTTGTTACAGTGCTAGGTACAGTTTTTGATCAATTATCTGGTAAAATTCGAATCGAACAGGTTTTACCGGTTTTCTAAAACATTGGACACAACCAGCCCTTTCCAACAGCCACATCACAAATCACTAGGAGATCATTAATTTGGAGAATTTTTCTTTTGAAAAAAGGAGTATTGTTTGGGTTATTGGGTTCTCCCTCCCATTTCGTAATTTTTTGTCGATTGTTAACAACAAGACTTAGTCAAACTTTGAGAATTGAAATTATAAATAACTTTTGAATTGTTAGATTTTAAAATGTAAAATTATATGATTAGATTTGTTTACTTTAATAATAGATATATCACTTTTAAATAAAATATTTTTTATAAAATATAGAAGTCAAAACTGTATTTTAAAAACTGTGTTATTTGTAAAAACAACAAAAATTATGGAAAATCAAATATATCAAAATCAGCAAAATGTTGGGTCGGCTCGTCAGTCCGGAAGGAAATTGTAGAGGACCCGGGTCCTTCAGAAATCGAATAGGACCCCGCCTCCAGCAAGCCACGTGTTTTTCCCAAATCTTGAAGCAACCTCTCGAGCGGCCATCTCCGTGTGGCTGCTGCGCGGCTAGATACTACTCACTCGAAAGCCAACAGCGGCAGGATCAGTTTTACACAAAAATTGAAGGAGTTGTTTACACAAAGCTGAAATGTATACGTATGATTTGTCCAAAAGATAAATTTCATAAAAAACTTGAAGTCTTTTATTAGCCACCTAAAGTCTATAATTTACTTATCAGTCATCAATGTTACCTGTGACAGACCGCCCCGCGAAAAGAGGAGGATCCATCGACCACAGAATCTTATCAGATATCACTCGACGATGCGAGGACCAACAGTACAACTCAAGTACGATAAAATATACTATAAACTATTGCTTAAATTTATAAACCAAAGATTTTTAAAAGAGTGGAAGCAATAGCCTGATTTAAAGTAGAGTATCCTGAAAACTATGCATAAGATATCATCAAACTCATACGATACATCTTCTAGTAAACATAAAAACGACGCGGTGAGCAGGGCTCCAAATGGAGAAACTCACCCTTGAGGGTTGGTTCTGCCGATTGGTGCAGAGGAGGCAGAGAGAACCCATCTGCACACAAAACCCCAGAAAGCCAAACCCTAAATATCCAAATGCTCAGTAAGTTTTACCCGTCAGCATGGTCAACTGCAGCTGAGTCCAAAGATATGATAAAGTTGATTCACATAGGATAGCTATTTACAAAATCCGTGCTAATATAGTGAGTCCTTATATTTAAATTTTAGCGGTAAATTAAGTTCACAAAATATAAATTTAGTTTGCGCTATAAGCTATAGCAAACATGGTTGCCAAGCAATTGCCTATAAACTGAGCAAACAGTTCATATTATTATTATTATTTATTTACATACTTCCTCCGTTCTCAAATAACTGTCATTGGAAATAGGAAAGTGTAATTGAGGGAGAGAATGTGCAGTGGAAAGTGAAAGAATATGCAGTGAGAAATGAGAGAGGTGTGAGAGAAAGTGTATTGGTAGAAATGGCAATTATTTGGTAACAGAGAGAGTACATTATTACTACGATATGGCGTAGTGAACAAACGGTATTCGTTACTATGAAGGGCAGCGATTATAATTGATTTACACCAGCTAAGAAAACCCAAGTAGCACGACTTACGCACACTCTCAAAGAGTCACGTATGGCAACGTTTCACATTGATATCATAGAGGCCCGTCCGGTTCTCACCCCTTCCGAATACACGTCCTCCATGCGATACTACACATTAAAGGTGTCCGTGGTTAGCCTGTGTACCCTCCTAATATTATCATAAAAAAGAGTAGGTTGTCGTTCAACCACTACGATAGTCGAGTTACATCGGTTTACTAGACATATTACATTACACTAGCATGCTCTTAGTACGTTTAAACTTGCTCAACAGAGCCACACCCGGATCGGTCCTTAACCGATACCAGCGGAGCTACCACACTCCGGCTACGAGTCTACACATGAAACGTGCCTCTGTGCCCTTCTATTCTCTGCCTGATCTTATGTTTAAAAATTGTGATAAGGAGGCCAGAGTAACAGGCTATATCTCGTGAGTGAGATTTTTTATTCACTCAACTTTTACTGTAAAAGAGAACTTAACCTAACTCTACATCGAGTTACCTGTACCAATATACACTAAACATGGGTAATTGCCCCTATCATACATTCTATGGTTTTCAAACAATTTTTACGACGTAATGCACAGTACAATAACCCTACAATACATTATAATAAAATAAAAATTAAAACAAAGTTAATGCATCGGAGCTTGCCTGATCTTTGCTTATAATTAGCTTCCTTTGCGAAGAGAACACCTACTGGCTTCTCTTCAGATGATCGGATCCTATACATGATATGATAGGCAAGGAAATGAATGATGATAGTTTTTAAAATTGAAACAAAGTCATATGCGATGACAGCTTTCTATTATTTTTGAAAAACGGTCGGTAAATTTAGTTGAAAAATTTCTTTAAAATGGTTTTCAGAAACATAAAACATATTTTGATGCGTTCATAAAATCAGAAAGGTTATAAAAGAATTTTTGACAATTTTTCAAGATTTATTGAAATCAATTAGATTTATAATGCTTGAAATACCATTTAAACCTAATAAATCATTTATAAAAATTATTTTATTGAAATCAAATGTAAAACTTTGTAAAATAGAAAGTTTGCCAAACTAAATAGAAAAATACAATTTTTAAGATTTGATCATGCCAAGGAATAATGATAATACATTAATGAAATATTTTATGATCTAAATTAATTAAATTAATTTCATATATAAAATGAAAATTGGTTAGTCCAGAATATAGTTTTAGTTGAGAGGATCCTAGAAAAATTTATTTCACAAATTTTTGAGCTATTTCTACGGATTTTACAAGATTAAAGCATTTTCTGATCATTTAAATAAACCATTTCGCAAATAATAAAAATTCCAGCCATCGTGGGCCTAGGTGCAAAATGGCTCATGGGCCTCCACACAGGATTCCTGGCCCAATGGATGAGGCCACACGGTGGACCGTGGGGTTCGGCCGCATCAGATCCGACGGGCGCAGAGGATCCCAGCGATTGGGGAGCTCGGCCCAGGGTGCTGCGCGCATGGCGACCGACTCGCCGTACTTGCTCACTGCCGGGAAAAAACAGGAAAATCTGGCACCAAAAGGATCATCGCGACGTGGGGAGTTCGATGGTGTGGTCGTCACGGAGAGGGCCTCACCGAAGATAGGTCAACGGCGAGGAACGGCGCGGTGCGACGTTCGGCAAGGTCGCGGTGGCGTTATGGTGGATGGCGGCCAAGGGGTTCTGCTTGTTGAGCTTCAGGGAGACGAGTAGAAGGCCGGCGCGGAGGTTGTCGTCACCAGAGAGGGCCGCAGCAAGGGTCTCGTCGGTGAGGGTGACGGTCATCGGCAACGGCTGGAGTTCAAGTTTGAAATCCTTCGTGAAGGGTCAAGAAATCGGTCGATTAACTTGGTTAAAAGATGGTCGTAGATGTGAACTACAAGAATCGAAAAAAAGGAATCGAAGTATAGTCACCAAGTTTCATCGACGGGAGTTCGGCCGGCAGCTTCAAACTTTGAAACTTTGGGGAAAAGTCGAAATTGATGGAGTGCTTCGCGGAAGATAGACGGAGAGCATTGGCAAGAGCGTGAGCACGAGGTGGCGTAGCTGCTGAATGGCGGACGAGGGCTGGGGCGGTGTAGGGAGGGTGCTCCACGGTGGCGTGGTCGTGCGGCCGAGCTCGAGCACGAGAGAGAATGAGAGGCGAGGGCGCTGGTCAGGAGGGGATTGACACGGGGTGAGCGCAGTGTTCCGCGTTAGGGACATATTGTAGGAATCGTGGCACGCAAGCACGAGGAGAGGGCTCAGGCGTGCGGCACCTTGCTGGCTCCGTGGCAGTCAGAGGTTGGGGATGATGCGGATGGGAGGCTGACAAGCGGGTCTCGCTTCCTTTCTCTTTTTCCTAATTTTCTCGGATTTTCTGCGCTGCTCACTGTTTTGCTTCGAAATCTATACTTTGTGAGCTCAATTAAACTTGAAACTTTGCAGAGTTGTAAAAAATTTGAAGGGAAACAACTTTTATTTTGGGCCCAAGTTCAAATTCGAAAAGAATTGTATTTTATAAAATTCGGAAATCAACAACCTTTTAAAAGGAAAAATTCTATGGGGGCCTTTTTAACCTTTAAATAAAATTTTAAAGAAAATTTCTAAATTCAAGACTTTGTAAAACCTTTCAAATAGAATATTTATTCACAAATTTCTTTGATTTTTTTTGAACTTTAAGATTTGAAATTTGAATTTAAATTTGAAATTTGAACTTTCTTGAAAGGTTAAAAATCAATTGAGCTCGGATTCTTTAATTTCGGACTTGAACAGCTTGGCTTGTTTATTTAGAAACATGAAATGTTACATTCAATTTTTTTAAAAGACTAATTTGCTCCTCTATCATTTTAGTGGATGTTGTCGTGTGTTTTAAAGTTTTCACAAGTAACAATTTTCACTTTCAAATTATATTCAAATTCAAATTTTAAAATTTGATATGAACTATTTTATTTCTTTTAAGCACATGAGGCATAATGTGAATTTGCAAGAGAAAATTGGTTTCAACAAAGTTCAATAATAAAAAAATACTCCTATCCTAATTTATAAATTATTTAGAACAACGCTACATCTACCAACTAAACTTACAAATTTCCTACTCAAAGTTAACAAAGAAAACGGTTGCAGAGATTGAGGGTTAGTTGAGAGAGAGTACCATAGAAATTTCATAAGTTCCGTGCGTAGGCGTAGGATTTCTCAGTTATTTTGAATTTATACATGAAATTAAGAAGAGTGTAAAAGGTAGGATGTTATAGAAACCAGAATACAGATAGAGAAAGCGATATAAGTTTTAGAGGAGAAAAAGGTATATCGAGAATAACTTATAATTTGAAAAAGCTAAAAGACTCTAGAGTAACTTATAATTTGAGACGAAGAGAGTAGTAAGAAAATGATACTCCTATAAGAGTAAACAAGTACTCTCTCCGTTTTTAAATTGATGTCGTTGTTGATTTTTATTATTAATTTTGACTATTCGTCTTATTTAATTTTTTTTATAAATTTCATATATTTGTTATAATTTGATTTATTATTAGAATTATTTGAATCACAACTTAAAATTTTACACATTTGAACTAATTTTTTGAATAAAACGAGTGATTAAAGTTGATGTTAAAAGCCAACGATGATATTAAATTAAAAATAGAGAGAGTATTTTTTAAGACTCAAATGGATGAAGCGGTGAAAAAGAAAATAAAGTTAATATTGATGGTTAATACAAAAATTAAAAATTTTAGTGGCTAATAAAGAACTTAAATTTTTTAGATAGCTAATAAGTAATTTATCTTAGGACAAGCAATACGTACATATTGTAAAACTAATTTTTACATACTGGATTATTGTTAATTTGAATTGTGTAAAACTGATCCCGCATTACCTTTTCGGTTAGCATCGAGCATGGCATCGAGGCGGCTGCACGGTGGTAATACGGAGATGGTCACACGAGGGGATTGGGAGCTGGATTAGGGAATTGCTTTGAAATTGAGGCAAAACACGTGGCTTGCAGGAAGCAGGGTCCTACTCGAGTTTTAAGGCCCCGGATCCTTTGTAATTTCCTTCCTGTCAATCCCCTCTTCCACGTTCGGCAATATCTGGGCAAACGGGCCGCCCGAAACGGCACGGCCCGACCCGTTATCGCACCCCGGGCCATGCCTACAAAGGCCACGGGCTGCGAAATCGGCCCACAGCACGGCCCGATTACTTCAACCGTGCATAATGGGCCGTGCCGGCCCGGTCAGCCAACGAGGTTGACAGCCCAGTCCATTGAAAATGAGTGAAAATCTAGCAAAAATCGCGGCGCATAGGGTTCGAACCAGGGACGTTGAGGGTCGGAGCGGACGAACTAACCAGCAGACCACGCGCGCTCTTCTATTTGGATTATTAAATAAAATTTCATTTAATGTAAAAATATCGCGGGCCCGTGCCGACCCGGGCACGATTTGAACGGGCCGTGCCGAAATTAGCGGGCTTTTCGGCCCAGCAGCAAGTCAAAACCCCAGCAAGCCCTCGGCAGCCCAACCAGAACCCCCCCCCCCCCCAACCGTCCCCTCCCCCGAGCCTAGGTTATCCCATCCGGACCGCCGCCGCCGCCGAGATGCCGACGGTAAGCGTCGGCCGCGACCGGCTCTTCGCCGCGCTAGGCCAGACCTAC
>BCLG01000982.1:22641-32660 GCA_001602295.1 Zoysia matrella | reverse complement strand
ATGGTATAAAACAATTTTATCCTGTTCTGTAATCATGTAAGTGACAATCATGCAAAGGATCACTAATTAAATATACATACAAAATTTACTAAGAATTAAACATGCAAATACAATTATCAGCCATTAATTATTATTTAAATAATTTAATAATGGTGTTTCATAGGTTCAATAAAAATTTCACGATCTTAGGAGTCTAACAAAGTTGGTTTCATATTTTTAGCAGCTAGAATGCGATTTCTATGATTTATGCAATGCTTAATAAATTTCTGCGCAATTAGAAATGATTTTCTGAAATAGTAAAACTCAGCCCCACACAGGGGCCACGTGGCGTGCTGTGGACGCGGCCACACAGCTGCCCACGGGGCTTGGGCGCACAGGATCCGCCCTGGCCACAGCGGATCCCGGCAGCTGGGCGCCCCCAGCCCATGGCGCGCCAGCCATGGGGGCTCGTCGGAGCGGGCGACCAGCGAGGACCGGACGGCGGCGCACCCCGGGACAAGGCCGGAAAGGACCACCGCAACCCGAGAAGACCAAATGAGAGGTTGCTGCGGCCGAACCTTACCGGAAAAGGGGTCGACGACGGTGAGCGGCTTGATTCGAACTTCGGCGGAGGCGTACGATTAGTCCCGTGGACGAAACTCGAATGCGTCTCCTCATAGAGCTTCACGACAAGTGAGGAAGACCGGCACCGGAGGTGTTGGTGAGGGAAATGGGCTGGTCGTCACCGGTGAGGTCTTTGGCTCCGGTAACCTGTGGCGAAGGAGTTCCAAAATTCCTAGAGAATAGCTACGAAATTGGTTAAATCTTCGACCTAGAAGGTGCGCCAGGTCCTATGAAAGTTGGGTCCAAGAGGAATAGAGAGATGTTCCGAATTGCTTCTTATTGAATTACGGATTTTCATAACCTGAGCGGCGCCGGATTTGGTCAGATGTGGCCGGCGACCTTGGAGCTCGAAAGTTTGGGAAAAAGTCAAAATTCGTCGCACTCGGTGGGATCAGTGGGAGAGAAGGTGAGCTGGGGTGCGGGAGAGTGCGAGAGGGGGCTGGCGCAGCTCATCGATGAGGAGGGAGGCTTGGAGGTGGCTCGGCCGGTGGAGCTCGAGGTCGCCCGACAATGGCGGCTGCTCCTGGCGACCGAGAGAGAGCGAGGAGGGAGGGGAGTTCGGCCCGGGGATTCTACTTGTGCGCGTTGGATCGGGAGGGGCACGTCCCGGGCGCGTGGAGCGCATGCAGA
Organism: Zoysia matrella; assembly: GCA_001602295.1. Taxonomy (NCBI): domain Eukaryota; kingdom Viridiplantae; phylum Streptophyta; class Magnoliopsida; order Poales; family Poaceae; genus Zoysia; species Zoysia matrella. The sequence continues at coordinate 31,427 of BCLG01000982.1, read as the reverse complement.
TGAGTCCTGTGCCGAGGTTGGGCACCTGGCAGCTGTGCTGTCCGCTGGTGGTTGGGGAAGGTGGCTATGTGAGGCTGACAGGAGGGCTCCACACTTTTCTAATTTCTGATTTTTTTTCGAAATTCTCTAGCAGCTTTCTGTTTTTTTCCTCAAAATCTCACCTTTTCAAGATCCGATGAATTTGAAATTTTGCAGTTAAAGAACGTTTTATGATGAACAACTTTCCTTTTGGGCTCATCTCCAAATTCCAAACACATTTTATTCTATAAAATTCGGAATTCAAGTAGATGATTAAAGGAGTATATTAATCTGGTACTTGAATCTTTAGGTTTAAATTTTCCAAAAATTCATTTTAATACCTGCTACTCTGTATGATAACTTTAGAATAAGAATTTTTTTGCAACTCTCTTTCGAAATGTTTGAATGCTCACTTTAAATTTTTCAAATTCAGTTCAAATTCGAATTCTTGACTTCGATTCCTTAAATCTTTTGAATTTTAGTCATCAAATTGAATTTCTTTGGCTTCAAGAAATATGGGTTGTTACAGATCACAATGATGTTAGGTTTTTTGCTCGAGCAAGTACTCTAGGTCTTTCGTGGGGTAGAAAGTATGTCGCTAATCATATTGGCAGTTGTTCGATCTCTCTTGTTTCTTGGGTTCCCGGCGCGGTCTTATGTAGGGTCGGACCGGGGTTATAATGGCTTGAAGGCTATGAAACCGAGTGACCCTGACGGGTGGAGTTGCAAGTATATCGAAGTTTATTCGTTTGGCAGCTTCTGAACGCCAGATCATCATGTCGTCCTCGTACTCATTCTTTGTCCAGCGTGGGTGTGATAAAGTCAACTTATCCTCATCGCCCGACAGACAGCGCTGCTACACAGTGTCAAAAATTTTCACACTTGTTGAGGGTTGGTCGTCGAAGGCTATGCCCGACCCTGAGGTCGGCGAGGCGATGCCAGACCCAAGGGTCAGACAACAGACAAGAGGGACGCTACCTGACTCGAGGGTTGGACGGGTCTTGACTCAGTGGAGTTGGTCTGCGGCCCATGATATGATAGACTATTTTTCATAGCTGGATCTTTTGATTGGGTCGAATTCACGGATATGGGGTATGTGATCCCGTGATAGACTGTTTTTCATAGCTGGATGTTTTGATTGGGTCGAATTCATAAATATCCGGGTATGTGATCTTGATACTAGTGTACTATATCTACTACTCTCTTTGTCTCTTTTTATTTGATATTTCAGTATAAGAGAGGTGAAAAAAGTGGGGTGTACAAAAATGAGGAGGAAAGAGAGAGATAGAAATGCATTGGAAATAAAGAAAATTGTATTGGAATATGAGGACAACAAATAAATTAGGAATAGTTGGCTAGGATGAGTAATACGGGATGGAGGATGTATTTTCTTCTTCATTAATCCTCTTGAGCTTGTGTCCAGACCTCAAAACGACACTGTTTTATGGACAGAAGGGGTAGTTATTAAAACACTGAGTCCATATCATGTCATGATGATAACTGATTGAGCCATAAGATAAGTGCCGGAGTGATTTGCAATACAGTATTAGCACATCAACCAACTTGGGAGCTAACTCGGCGAGTAAACCGTTGGCTTGTTCGTCGTTGTCGATGGCCAAAATTTCTGCAACTGAGACGGCTGTGCGTCCTGGAGTGATCCAGTCCTGGGCCTCCTGGCAGCAGGGAAGGGCGATGAGACGGTGGCGCCGGAAACAAATGGCACAGACGTTCGTGTGCGTGCAGAACTGAAGCCAAACCTGCGCCACAGCAGTCCTGGCTGCTGCATATCTGAGCGGTAGAGGAAATTCACTCCGTTCGCCTGATGGAATTTACTACTGGGACTGAGAATGCGCAGGCCTCGGTGTTGCATGTCTGAACGGGGCAATAAGAGTGTTCATCTATGGACTGAAGTCCCAGCAAACCGTAATAAAGTTTTTAGGATAAATTCTGCACTTGAATAAACTAGTTTCATAATTTTGAACACAACTAATTTTCACCCTTCCCTTGACGGCAGCCATGCCGTCTGCATAGTATCCTGTTTTCTTCTATAGCTGGATTTCAGTTCCTTCACTTTGGTCCATCCATCATCTTTCAAAAACTTTGGTCCGTCCAACTCTGGGAGAAAAGACGCATGCCAGATTCTCTCCATCTGATGAATACAATCAACAGGTCATTGGGAGACACACGTCCTCATCTCTGAATAGCTCAGGGAGAAAATCTGGACACGACGACTCCAGGTTCCTTTCATTTCAGCCGAGGGCAAAATCAGTCGGGTGACTTGCAGGCAATTGTCGCCAGGTAGCCAGGCAATTAAACTGCATTTGCCAACCACTCACTACTAATTTCTCTGTCTCCTCGACGGATGATGATGAGAAACTAGGCACAAACGAGTCTTCCAACTTGCATTAGAAAAAGGTTCAGAGTTTTCAGTAGTACTGTTCCATAACCTGTTCCTGTCTGTGTTCTTATAAACATGCCTATATAGAATCTGAAAGAAGCAGTGTTGTACTAGTAATCACTATGAGTTGTCAGCAATGCGAAGTCAGAAATATTCTAGACGCGGTTTCATCAGTCGTTTTCCATGAACACACCTGTGCTGGGCTCCGGTCATGTTGCATGATGTCTAGTAGTTTCATGGACCATCTGTGCCGACTTGTATGTACCACAGGGAATCCTCCCAAAACGCAACCCTTAGTGCCCTTTTGGGCTTCCGGTCTTGAACCGTCCGTCTCTGCACCGGGTCAAGATCCGTCGAAGCTCGGTGCCATGGCGCAAGATCCATGCTGTTTACTTGCTGGTTACAAACACGGCCTAAGTTGCAGTCTTTGGGTTTGTTCAAGAACGGCGTCATATCCGGTGCTTTCTTGAGCTTTTACTTGTGTTTGGAGATGAGGGAGCAGCCAACGAACTCCTGCCCCTGGCGAGATACCAGCAAGAAGTCGGCCCAAGTTCAGGTAGCCTGCATTTCCTAATTTGAATGTCGAGCATAATCTAGCCCAAACTTCGGCTCAATTTTTGACGAGACGCGTTTTTTTTTCCTGAAGATTTATAAGGTTTGAGGTTTCTCATCATCATTTTAAGCTCGCCTCAGCCCTTTCGAACCTATTAAATGACATTTCTCAAAAAGATGGGACAAAAATACTTGGAAGAAAGTAAGCTTCCGGCATGCATAATATAGAGAAGCATAACATGATCTAAAAATATGCTCCAGGATTTTTATACTACAGGAACAAACAGATAAGCTTTCATCATAATCATATTATCCGACGAACAAAGATCTCTCATCAATAGTAGAGAATACAATCACTCAAAAATAAGGCACAATCCCCTGCAGTTTCACCCTAGTCCCGGCACAAATAAATAACAATTAACAAATGGAGATGAATTCCACCTTTGTCTCCTCTTTCCTAACTACGATGTTTCATCTCATGTCATGGGATTAATGTCAGCACTTCTGCAGTATAGTTTGGGAGAATGTCCTCGGCCATCATTACGTGCCCGTCAAATTTCACTGTCAAGAGGAGTTAACTGGGCGGATCTGAAGCCCCCTTGTTCTTCCAGGAGCGCCTCCAGTGAGAGAAGACAGATCTAGCGCTAGCCTGTGGAAAAGTAAGTACACAAGAAAATATCAACCGATAGCACGGCGTTCATACAAAACAGGGGAAGATGACGTACATGCTTGCAGTTCCTTTTTCCGCTTCATTAGTCTCAGGTTGCAACAAAATTTCTGAGTTGACTTTGGACACAATGGAGTAATTGCCTTCCTTGATGGCTGAAAATAATGACATTGCACTATAAGAAAACACACCAAGAAGCAACAATAAACAGTGGCACGAAGAAACAGAGTTCGTGTAACTTACAGAGTTCATCTGAATCGCCCTCGTCCTCATCCAGAGAAAGCAACTTCTGCAGATTGCAATAGCAATAATTATGTAAAGGGATAGGCAGACGAGTAAGTCTTGCATTCAAAATGTTCAAGCAAGTAAAGCTTATGAATCTGTGATGCGAATGAATTACCTTCAAGTTCTCATAGCAAGTTTCAAGGTCATCATTTACCAAAAGATGATTGAAAAGACCAGGTGAATTGGACTGATCAAGCTCAGCTCGAGCATTTCTGAGTCTTTTCTGGATTTGCTCTTCTGTTTCCGTGCCCCTGTATGACCAGATACATAGCAAATCAAGCAGCTATATGATTTAAGAATGCAGTAATAAACACGTGAGCTTAGCCTATCACAACATATTATAAGCTACAAATATACCGTGCCCGAAGGCGCTTCTCTAGTTCCTCAAACGATGGAGGGCATACAAAGATGAATATTGCTTCAAGGGAAGAAGCCCTCACAGATCGAGCTCCTTGGACGTCAATGTCAAGAATACACCTCTTCAATGACAAAGAAATGGAAAGATAAAGCAATTCACCTTTCAGAAACGTGTATGAATAAAAAAGTAGCATTCTTACCTTTCCCTCATCAGTAACAGATTCAACTGCTTCTATACTTGTGCCATATACATTTCCATGGACATGAGCGAATTCAAGAAATTTTCCCTCACTTATATCTTTCTCGATTTTGCTTCGCTCAGTGAAATGGTAGTGAATTCCATCTATTTCCTTCTCCCTCGGAGATCTTGTAGTGTGACTAACAGAAAATCCAAACTTTGATGGATAATCTTTCATTAACTTTGCGATCAAAGTTCCTTTACCAACACCAGAAGGCCCACTAATCACGACCGGCTTCTGGCCCACACCGACCACCCCTTTGCTCCATACAACAACTTCCACGCCCTTAATTTTCTGCTGCTGTTTAACAAAAGGAGTGTCTATCTGAAATACATAAAGAAGAGTGACAGCTTAGTTAGGGACCTGTAAAAAGAGAAAGTTAGGATAGGAAGCAACTAGAAATTTGTTAAAAGCTGTAGACTCTACAGAAGCATATAGAAAGACAATGACAGTTACAATGCTTGAACGTACCATGCCAGTTACAATGACAGTTTGTGCAGCTCAATCATGCAACACTAGAAATACATCCAACTTGCCAATAAGGTGAGAGCCATATGGCACATCATTATCATTAATCATGAACTAAAAGGAACACATTTCTATTGCAGTTGATGAAATCACATCAAGAATACTATTACTAAGATTCCCAAGAGAACATCCAGTTTATTTGTTTCTCACCATGTTATCTTGAATTAGGTAAGCAATGTCATATCTCCCTCCCTGATAAGATAATAGCACGTGGTATCGATAAGCTAGCATTTTACCTCAAGTAACCAGAAGGAATCAATCAAGGGAACACCCTTCTCGACAATCAATATCTTCTCATCATTTACAGGAATTGCTGACAGTGACTTAGTCATAGTTGGCTGTTTCCCTAGTACTATGGGTGCAACCCTGCCATAAGACCGATGATTAGTATGAAAAACTAACAAAAAAAGTAGGGTAAAATGGTTGAACACAACTGCAATAATGAAGCACAATACCAGCTCCGAGTTTGTTTGTCCAGAATTTTGATGGTAATTGATGACTTGGAGTCATCATATGATCTACTGAAAACATACTGCAAAAAGAAGAAAATGTTATCGCAATATGCTTCAGATACTCCTAACCAAAATAAGCACAAACTGCAAGTACACTAGCTTGTCACTAAGCTGCAGAAGTTAATTGTACTACAATCAGCAAAGGCATTTAGTAAGTACAAGAAGACCATTCAGTGTCATACACTGCCTTTTGCCTCTTAAAGAGAAAGTAAAAAGCAGATATTGTGTGCTTTATGAAAGAAAAGAGGGATGGGGATTCTTCTTATTATCGAGAGTTAAGGCTATCCGTCAGTAAAAATAGCTTTAGGTGATCATCAGCTACAGAGTGTAATTTTTGAAAGGAAGCTACAGAGTGTAGTGACTAATGACAGTATATAATTGAAAACGAAAACATCCACAAAGCCATCAAAATCACACCAGTCTTGTTAGCATGCACGTCCTTTTTCAGTTGCAAGCAACATAATACAAACAAATTCCCCAACAACCGAGAAAAAGAGATACACAACGACTACTACGCATAACTGAAATGGAGCCACAGAATATGTTTACAGCTCACCGTCTTGTCGCCGACGTCTACGGCATTCTGCTGGCAGCCCTTGGTCTCCACGCAGAACCCAACAGCTTCTTCACCCTGTCCAAGGCAGGATCAGATCAAAACCAGAGGCACTCATCTTCCATGGCATGACATGGCAAACGACACACACGCCACAACAAGCAAGAAGACAAGCTACGGAACGAATGCATTCACGTGCAAGGAGCAAGTAACGCTAGCCAACCAAACTCACCATGAACAGAGCCGTAATGAAGGGCGGGTTCGTACCTCCGCTCGCTGGCGTCCTGTCCACCAGAGGAAAAAGAGAAAGAAAGGTTAGGATTTAACTGAAAGAACCACGCCTCAACGTCGGTGAACTGATGTATCGCAGCAGAAGACACATTTCTATTTGAGCTTTCGGGGATCAGAGCAGAGGAAGGTCCCGCAGAGCAGAACGGAACCAGCACTCCCGTTCGCGGCTTCGCGCAAAAGCCAGGTAGAGAAAGCCGGGGCCATCTTTACAAGCGGAACGAGGGATCAAATCGACTGGAGCTTCTGGTAGGATCTCCTCCGTTCCACGGCGGCCGGCGGGAGAAGCGACGAGGAGGCGGCCAACGGCCAGGACGAACAAGAACGAAAGAATGAAAGAAAGAGAGATGCGCGCGAGATTACCTGGATCTGGATCGAGCCGCGCTCCGTCTAATGCAGCGGCGACGGCGGTGAGGCGGTCAACGGCGGGCGGTGGGAGGCGAGACCGCGCAAGAGGCCGCCGCCAGGGACGAGAGATCAAAAAAAAGGGAGGAGCTTGTTGAAATCGGTGGGTGGAAGGAAATTTTATAGGACACGGGTAGTAGTACCGTATACACGTCACGCTACATAGCAACTAAAATGTCCTGCTCTCCCTATTTTTAAAATTATTATCAATGTTAATGTTGATCATTCATTTTATTAAAAAATTTGCTTAAATATATAAAATTTCAAGTTGTGCTTCAAATAACTCTAATGATAAATTACATTATATCAAAATATATGAAATTTATAAAAAAAAATTAAATAAAATAAGTGATCAAAGTTGAATTTAAAAATTAACAGTAATATCAATTAAAAAAAAGTATATCGGTAGATCTTTAAATACACATTTACACTACATAGCATCTATGAGATTGTACACCGTTATAATCTCTCTACGAGATTTAGATCCTCTTTGTTTGAGCTGCAGCTTTTGAGTTTTTAAAAAAGCTGGCTGATAGCTAGTTAAAAAGCTGACTAGTGAAATTTAAATGTTGACTTTTTATAATATACATTTAACTTCTTTGCACATTAAAAGCCAGAAAAACAGCTCTCAGTGAGCTTTTCAGTTTTTAGTTTATTTTTACAAAAGCTAGTTTTTCAGTATTTCAAAAGTTAAATTTTTAAAACTTTGTTTGTTTCAGCTTCTCAGTTTTTAACTTTTTAACTGAAAAAACTAGCTAAAAAACTCAAACAAAAGGGCCTTAACGGTCGTAGAGAGCATGGATCGCGAGTGTTGTGATTTGAACATGTGGAAGCGGCGATGAGGCCACGACAGTTTTTAGGCAACTTTTTCTTCCAATTTTACTCCACTCAACTATTTAGATTCAGTGCTTTTTAGAAAGGAGAATATATATTAATATTGAAGTTTTATTGGGAAAACATTTGCGTGTATCAAATTTAACTTTAGCCTATATGTTAGCATCAGTGATTAATATTACTTGGTAGTTAATATTAAATCTAGTGCCATTAGAGTTGGTGTCACACCATTATTTTCTGTTTTATTGGGAGTCCAGTTAACCAACTATTTTGTTTCATTTATTTTTACTTCTCGAGTTCATTAACTTGTGCACTATTTACTTTTGTTCATTATATTTATCCAAGATGATAGTGTGAACACAAGGTTTAGATGGTTTTCCTAATTCACCATTCGGACTTAACGAGGCCTTGTCTCTTTGAAGTTGCTTTGCATGTTATTTACTAAGGTGTTGCTACGATGAAGTCAGAAGTGCTGTGTCTGTGGGTATATGTTCGAGCCTGAACGATGACATTTAGCGGGCCATTGTGAGGTGTGTAGAGAGTTTGATTGTTGTTGATAGTCTAGCTGTACATGTTATTGTGGGTTAGTTCTTTAGGTTCTTGTTATATTTAAGAATAATATTATCTTTGGTGTGTACGGTTTTGTACGGTTTGGCCTCATTTTTTTTAACATGAGACACCTTTTTCTTATATTTATATATACCGGAACACTGAATTTCCTAGTCTTTCGGAAAAAAAAATCCATAAGCCATAGAAAGTAGGATGAAACAGTACGTTACCTCATCAAATTTCTTCACATCAATGTTGACGAGGACGTTGTCGTCTCTCCCTCCGCTATCTATATTGAAACCACCAAGTTACTGTTTGAGTACCTAATAAGGTGATTTGAAGCATCATAGTTTTATTTTTTATTCAATTTTCTTAACTTCTGTTGGATATGTTCAATGAGCATGTGTTGCTCTTGTGCTCTTGTAATGCATATGAGTATTTAGGGTTTGTTCGGCAGTCCAAAAATCATTCTTAGGTAGAACTATTTTCTCGTATGGATCATGTGAATCCATATGAGTCACTTAATTCTTGTTTATAGATAATTCTATCAGGTTCTATTTTCTTATTACACCTAAACTTTTGTTCAATTCGCTGGTCTAGT
>BCLG01000982.1:0-22596 GCA_001602295.1 Zoysia matrella | reverse complement strand
CATTTGATACATGCCAGGAAACAATTCTATCCAGGAATAAATGATTTCTAGACTACCGAACGTGCCCATAGCATGCAAACGAAAGGTATACGTGCAATCAGTCAAACCATCTAAAGCTGCATCATGTTATAAACTAGAATTAAAATAGAGAAAATTTCTTTTTTGTCCTAAAAAAGTCACCACTTTCTTCTTTGATTTTTTTTTTACTTTTCTATCTGATCAAAATTTCATATTTCATTCCTTTCGTAGCCCTTCCGTTAGTTTAGGCCTCTAATGATGTTAAATAAAAAATCAAATAACTATTTTACCCTTCTTATAAAATGAACCACACAATGTTAGTTTGAATTTGTTAAAACACTATTACACTTTCATATTAAAAGTAAGTATATGTAAAAAAAATAATGTTATGATTTCATTTTAAAAAATAGTGCACACCCTCATTTTTCAGAAGGGGTAAAATAGTTATTTGACCTCTTATTTATCTCCGTCAGAGGCATAAACTAACGGAAGGAAAAAAAATGAAAGATAAAATTTTGTCTGAATAGGAAAATTAAAAAAAAAGACCAAAATGTCAAATAAGGAATTCTCTCATTAAAATACCCTGATGGTGACTAGTGAACTGGTTTAGTATAACTAGAGTGTTATATAATCAAATAAAATATTAGTGGATGGTTAAATGGAGTAAAATGTACAGTATTCGTTCTTAGTATTACATGAATTTTTGTATGTTTTTAATTTAGTTGTATTTTCTCGGGATTCGGTGGCTCTGGTTGTAGACCCGGAAAGGCAGAGAAAAAGCGCAAGCCCCAATGTGTCCCTTTCGCTTTCCCTGGTTTGCACCTCACGTCGCCACCCTTTGCTTTTCGTTGCAATTTCCCAAGTTGACTCAAAGGCTAACCTCGTGCACCTGGACTAGATTTTCCTTGATGCAAGTGGCTTGATTCGGACATGGTTTTAAGATTTAGGAGGGTTAGGCTTTGGGCACAGGTGGAACTTAAGGGCTCCCTTGTTGGAGTTTTTAGCCGGTTTCACCGTATATGCTTCAGGGTGAAATAGGAATACGTTAAATACTATACCCGAGATATATATATTTGAAAATTAATTAGGAGTCCCGAAGTCGAAAATAAAAGCTTATAAAGGTTTCTCTTTGTGATATCCCGGCCCAAGTGAGAAGGCCCATAGCGGTAGCATGGTTTAGTACCACTGAGGGGGTGAAGACCAATTTAAATACTTGGTCGTACAATGTGAAATAACTCGGTTAACCCTTTTACGCGAAGTGAGGATGAAAGCGTAAGCAGTTGTTCTGCAAGGTAGGACTCGCACGACGTGCGACAGGTCTGGAGCCGTATTTCGGGTTTGGGATATTACAGAATGGTATCAGAACCGACTCTCGCGGTTTTACGGGTGTGTACGTGTTAGGGCGCGGGTACAGTGTGCATGACGCGTGGGCTAGCGTGGACACGGTATGACACGTATATCGGCACTGGGCGTACAGATGTGACCGAGAGAGAAGATCCTGAATACATCTGTCCCGAAAAAGTAAATTGGTCCACTCTTCAACGAGGACGTTGAGTCTTAATGAGAGAGAATGTGATATTCCGATACAAGTGAGAAGGACTATAGTGGCTAGCATAGTTTAGTACCACATGGAGAGTTTAGGGGGTGGAGACCAATTTAAATACTCGGCTGTGGAATGTAGAATACCTCGGGTTAATCTTTTTACGCGAAGTGAGAACGAAAGCGTAAGCAGTTATTCTGTGAGGTGGGACTCGCAAGGTGTGCGAGCGGGTCTGGAGCCGTATTTCGAGCTTGAGATGTTACACTCCTGTACTGAAATCAAATTGAAACCATTTTACAAATATTTTTAAAAGTGCTTCAACTTTATTAGAGAAAAGACAATAAGCCGTTTCAAGGAGGGAATTAAGGAGAGATCAGAGTGATCAGAACCAATTTTAGAGGAGCCGAATTGAGTCTACCAAACATGCACTTACAAAATTGGGATCTTGATTCGATGTTCGTGAGTGTTCGATGTCCACAACGTAGGTGGATCCCATGGCAAGTACTGCAATGATTTTTTTATTCTTCTTCAGTCTCTCGCCTCTCGCTCTAGTCTCCCACTGTCCTGTCCTCGGTGGAATAGATTTTTTTTATTCAGTTGGTTTGATTCTAACTGAACCAAATTCAAGCATCAATTTTTAGGAGCCGTTTGGGATGGCTCATGGAGAGCTTTTGCCGCTGCTTATTCGATGAGCCCTGCCAAAGGGTGTGTCTGTGAGCCTCTTTGCCTGCAGCCGATAAGCCCGGGGAAAAATTACACGGTGAAGGAAAAGCCAGTCATCGGAGGAAGCTTTTCCGGCTCACAGGTCTGACACACATGAAGATTCCCCGCAAATTACAAAATCTGCCCCTCATTTCTCCCGTAAACTCATTACGAAGATTCTGAGCAAATCACAGGCCCGATGCATAAATCATTTTTAGCGAGGGATTAGCAAGGTTGATCTCGTTTAGCAAGGAATTAGCAAGTGCGCACATCACTATTAACAAAGATTAGCAAGGGATCAGCAAGTGCGCTCTAATAGATCTATAAAAATGAGAAAGTAAGGTGAGGGTATTTTTGACAATTCATCTAATATATCTCTTACAGAAGAGCCCTATTTTATACAAGCGAATTACTGTTCCACCAAACGTTTCAAAAAAAAAAACTGACTTCATAAAATAAGTACTCAACCTATAAACCAAGCTAAAATTCTATTTTATACAAGCCGCAGCTCTACCAAACAGACCTTAGTCAGATAGTTCAGTATAACGAACCATGCCATGGTTTGTTTCGCAGACTACTTTGTGGATGGTTTTAAAATCCCAATGAGATGAGAACTTTACTGCAGTCCTACTCCGAAAGAGTGACGCTTAGCGGAGCATGGTGAGAGAGAAATGACTTAAATGCCCTCATGTCTAGATAAGGAAAGAACAGCATCGGTGTGTCATCCGACCCGAAGACCGCCTCCGACGCAGCTAACGCTCCGCATCAGCCCGCCGTCGCCGCGCCCAGGTCACCCATCAAGTCGCCATCGCGTACAGGTATCCCTAACAGGTCGTCGCCGCGTGAGGGAGCTGTTGGTCCCTCAGTGATTTTGCACCTGCAGCCCACACCTTGCCGACCCCTGACCGATCCCTATGAACTCACTCCCGACCCCTGTGACGTGAAGATGAACAGTGCGCAACGAGGAAGCATAAAGACAAAACACACGCGAAGTGGCCGAGTGAAATGGCTCGTTACTTTTCTTCTTTTTTACATGGAGGAAAGCCTCCGGGTTTTATACACACGCTGCAAGCGCAGCAGTAAATTCTTACAACTACCAACTAATCTACTATACACTACTATACACCTTTTGACTTCGGCGTCCACTGCCACACTGCGCACGTCGCCTGTCACACGTCGCTGCCTATGCTACTACTGTGGTGTCCTGTCGCGTGGTCTTGTCACCTTGGGAACTGCCAAAGGAATAGATATGAAGCAGCATAGTTGTTATGTCTAACAATCTCCCCCTAACCATGCTGCTCCTCAGTCACCTTCACGTCAACCCGAGACCGAGCCTCCGGGAATCGGACGCACCCAAGTGACTTGGTGAGCGCGTCCGCGAGTTGCCGACCAGTTGCCGACCAGTTTCGACGAACTCGAGGACCATCCGCCCTTCCTCGACGCAGTCACGGATGAAGTGATATCTTACATCAATGTGCTTGATGCGGTCGCGAAGGACGGGGTTCCTGCACAGGGTGATGGCGGACTTGTTGTCCCCTATCAGTGTTGACGCTTGAAGCTCCTCTCCTGAGAGCTCGCACAGCATCCGATGGAGCCACACACCCTGACATGCAGCTGTTGCCATAGCGATGTACTCCGCCTCGCACGTCGAGAGAGCTACCACTCGCTGCTTCTAGGCCTGCTAGCTGACGGGGTTGTGCCCCAAGTAGAACACGACGCCGGTTGTGCTCTTTCGATTGTCGGTGTCGCCGCTCATGTCACTGCCGCTGAACCCGGTCAGCTTCAGTGAACCTCCGTCGGTCCTGCTGTACTGAACTCCATAGCCTTACGTCCCTGCGACGTAGCGTAGGATCCTCTTGACAGCGGCGAGGTGATCCTCCCTCGGATCTTGCATGAAACGGCTCGCGAACCTCACGGTGAACGCAATGTTCGGTCGTGTGTTCACCAGGTAGCACAATCCACCGACGATGCTTCGGTACTAGAACGCATCTACGGTCGGCGATGTGCTTCTCTTCGACAGCTTCAGCCGATCCTCCATCGGTGTCTGTGCTGCCTTGCACTCTGAGAGGCCTGCCCTCTCCAGGAGCTTCGCCGCCTACTGGGAGAGCTTGATGACTCTTACCTCTTGCATCACCTCGATGCCCAAGTAGTAGGATAGCAATCTCAAGTCGCTCATCCTAAACAGAGACGTCATCTCTGCTTGAACGTCTCGATGTCCTCCTTCTTAGCGTCGGTGATGATAAGATCATCGACGTAAATCCTGACGATCAGCGTGCTCCCCCTGGAGCGTCGTGTGTAGAGCGCATGCTCATCTACACACCTAGTGAAGCCAAGCTTATTCAAGCTTGTGTCTAGCTTGATGTTCCATGCTCGCGGAGCCTGTCTGAGCCCGTACAGGGCCTTCCGCAGCCGGAGCACCTTGTACTCTTTACCCTTCTCAACGAAGCCCGGCGGTTGTTCTACGAACACTTTCTCGGCTAGCTCTCCGTTGAGGAATGTTGACTTCACGTCTATGCGATGGATCTGTCAGCCTTTCTCCGCCGCCAACGCCAGTATGAGTCGGACCGACTCCATCTGTGCAACTGGCGCGAACACCTCGTCGAAGTCCACTCCTTCTCGCTGCACGTGCCCCTTAGCAACCAGCCTCGCCTTATGCTTCACCAGCTTTCCATTGGCATCACGCTTCACCTTGAAGACCCACTTGAGCCCGATCGGCCGACATCGGGTCGGTGGATACACTAGCTCCCAAGTGCGGTTCTCTTCAATTGAGCGCATCTCCTCTGCCATGGCCTTTCGCCAGCATGGGTCGCGTTCGGCATCTGCAAACGTGCTTGGTTCCTCGGCAGTCACCGTCAGCAGTTGATGCGCGCTGCGTTCCACCTGAGTCCCAGACAATAGGTGTTGAGGGTCAGTGATCAAATCATTGATCGATCGATACCTCAACGGCCCTTCGTCCTGCGCCGCATCAAGGTCAAGAGAGCGGTCGGGAGTTGGTGACACGAAACTCGGTCTCGCTGTCGATCTCCCCGACCAGGAAGACCCTGAGCTTTCTGTACTCGCGGCATTTGAGTCGCTCTGCTGACCCTTAGACCCCGAGCCTCCACACTGACCCCAGCCCTCAGGCCTCGAGTCATGTTGGAGCCGACCGCCTGTCCCTTGATGGCGCCGACTTCCGCTGCGCCGACCGCCCGACCTCTGATCGCGCCGACTACCCGGCCTGGAGCCGCTCTGCCCAGTCGGATCCAAGTTCTCTTGACTTGCTAATCTCGGGCTCCGCCGACCTCCAGCCTCGGCATCACGCCGACCCTTAGTCGCGCCGACCGTCGGAGTCAGAGTCCTCTCGACTCGATGACCTTCATCTTTGGTCGCACCGACCGTCAGCTCGCTTCCTGCGCCGACCTCTGGAGTCCGGGTCTTGCCCTGCCAACTCTGAGTCGCGCGGTGCGGTCGATCCAGAAACGCGCCAACCTCGGTTCGCGCCGACCTCTAGCATCGCCGCGCTCAACTCCCCCTGAAGCTGAGCCTACCTCCTCTATCTTCGAGGAGTGTTCGAAGGAGAAGGAGCTCCGTGAGCCTGCCTCCCCTTCATCGTCACTAGTCCCCCGACCAGTTCCAGTTTGCCGCCTCATCGAAGACGATATCCCGAGAGATATGCACCCTCTTCCTGACAGGGTCATATAGGTGATACGCCTTGCTCCCCGCTTCGTAGCCAAGAAACACTATCTTGTTGCTCTTATCCTCCAGCTTGCCGAGGTGTGGCTTCACCGTCTTCACGTGCGCCACGCAACCGAATGTCCTGAGGAAGGACACGTCTGGCTTTCTCCCGTGCCAAGCCTCGAAGGGGGCCTTCTCGGTTACGGCTTTGGTCGGCGAGCAGTTGAGGATGAACACCATTGTGCTCATCGCCTCACCCCAGAACGCCGCAAGCATATTCTTAGCCTTCAACATGCTCCTGGCCATGCCGACGATGGTCTGGTTTTGCCTCTCCACGAGACCATTCTGCTGCGACGAGTATGGTGCCGTGAGATGCCGCTCCACGCCCTTCTCGGCGCAGTACCGACCAAACTCCACCGAAGTGAACTCTCCACCCCGGTCGGTCCTCAGCACGCGCATTTTTTGACCTGTCTCGGTCTCAACCCGCACCTAGAACTCTACGATGGCTCTGAGAGCCTCATCTTTGGTGGTGAGCAGTCGTAACCACATATACCGACTACAGTCATCCACCAGCAGGAGGAAGTAGCGCCGACCCTCATGCGTCGGCAGGGTGATTGGCCCACACATGTCGCCGTGCACGAGGTCCAGAAGACCCTCGGCACGGTATGTCGCCTTGCACGGAAACAACTGTCTCCGTTGCTTCCCGGCGAGGCAACTGTCACACAGTTCCCTGACATGCTCGATCGTGGGAAAGCCTCGCACCATATCGTGCCGAGCTAGTCTTGCCAGCGCATCGAAGCTGATGTGACCAAACCGCCCATGCCACAGCCACGCATTGTCACCAAGCCTCGCCGCCAAGCACACCGGCTGTGTCACCTGGAGCTTGGTGGTGTAGAGACGGTTTCTCCCGCTGTTCACCTTAAGCAGCAACTGCCGCTCTCGGTCTCTGAAACGGAGGACCCCGTCTTCGAGCAATATCTGGCACCCTCGCTCGTCCAGCTGTCCGAGGCTCACAATGTTGGTCTTCAGACGTGAGATGAAGTAGACTCTGGTCAACGCGCGGTGCTCGCCATTTCGGCCTCTGAACACCACCGTGCTTTGTCCCTCAATCTTTACCACCGACCCGTCCCCGAACTTGACCGACCTCGAGATGGCGGAGTCAAGTTCTGTGAAGACCGCCTTGTTGCCCGTCATGTGGCTGCTAGCCCCTGAATCGAGGTACCAGACATCCTCGACGGCGTCTTCCTTCCCTCCCAGGTAAACATGAGCCCGGACCTCATCCAGCTCAAGTTCCCGATGCTCTCCGTCCTCTAGGACGTCTCTGAGAGCACAAAGCTACGCCAGTAGCAAAGGCGACTCCTGCTCGCCTTCTTTCGCCAGGTGGGCCTTCTCCTTTCGCCCTTCTCCTTGGCGGGCGCGCCCTTGACTCCCACGGTCACGGCGTTTGGGCGCACGGCAATTACGTGCCCAGTGCCCTTTCTTGCCACAGTTGTGGCACTCATCGTCGGCGCATGGAGAGGCTTTTCCACTCCTTAGTTTGCCTCTACCACGCCCGCTCCGACCAGAGGTGGACGGGCTGCCCGCCTACTCTCTGCAGCGCGCCCTCCATTCTTCCTCCATCAGCAGCAGCTTGCTGCTAGTACTTGCCAACGTTGCTGCCGCGACGTGGTCTTCGACCGCCTTCAACCTCCTGATCACGTCTTCCAACATGAGCTCCGAGAGATCGAGCAGAGTCTCAATCGAGAGAGCAATCTGCTCGTACTTCGCCGGCACAACCCGCAGGTACTTCTCCATAACCCGTTGCTCAGCGATCTCGTCACCGAGTGCCGCTAGCTCCGCTACCAGCGAGGTAAGATGCAGTGCGAAGTTCTCCACAGACTCGCCATCACAGAACGTGATGTTCTCATACTCCTTCCAGAGTAGCTGCGTCTTCGCCTTCTTCGCTTGGTTTCGAGCCTACGCGCATCGATGCGGAGTTTCTCCCACGCCTCCGCCGTCGTCTTCGCTCTCTCCAAAGTGGAGATGAGATCTGACGTTACCGCGTGGAGAATCGCCTCCAGCGCCAGCTTGTCCTCCATGTCATCATCGGTCCCAGACTCGACGGCGACCCACAAGCTACGCGCCTAGAGCATCACTTTCATCAACATCGCCCAGTCAGAGTAGTTCGTGCGTGTAAGCGTAGGGTAAGTGGTGACGCCGTCGAACTTCCTCACAGTCTTGTGGACAACGACCGTGCGCGACCCGGAGCAGTCTCTTCCACCGCGTCGCTCTGCGCGACCACGGCGCTCAGGAGAGCGCTCAGGCGTCCGCACCGGTGAGCCCACTAGAGAAGTCTCTGGCGTGCCTGCCATCACTGCTGGTGCTCAACGAAGGCTTCGATACCATTTGTTGGTCCCTCAATGATCTTGCACCTACAGCACACACCTTGCCGACCTCTATGAACTCACTCTCGACCCCTGTAGCGTGAAGATGAATAGTGCGCAACGGGGAAGCACAAAGACAAAACACACGCGAAGTGGCCGAGTGAAATGTCTCGTTACTTTTCTTCTTTTTTACATAGAGGAAAGCCTCCGAGTTTTATACACGCGCTGCAAGCGCAGCAATAAATTACTACAACTACCAACTACTCTACTGTACATTACTGTACATCTTTTGACTTCGGCGTCCACTGTCACACTGCGCACATCGCCGTCTGTGCTGCTACTGTGGTGTTCCGTTGCGCCGTCTTGTCGCCTTAGGAACTACTAAAAGAGTAGATACAGAGCAGCAGGGTTGTTATGTCTAACAGGAGCCTCTAGACGCAGGTCGTCGTCGCCGCAGCAGGGAGCCCGTGATGCCGCCGCCGTCCTCCCTGTGCACAATGGGCTCCGTCGGGGTGGAGCTCACCGGCGGGACGGAGGGGGCGCCGGGTGCGGGGCTCGCATATGGGGCGGAGGGGCGCCAGGCGAGGAGCTCGAGGAGGGGGCTCGTCGGCCGGGGCTTGAGGACGGGGGCTCGCCGGCCGGAGCTCAAGGACGAGGTGTCGCCAGCGGTGGGGGAGCGTAGCTTGGTCGCTCCATCGTCGAGAAAGCGGGTTCCGGCGGAGACGGTGGCGGGCTTGACGAGGTCGTGTTGTCGTTTTGCCAAAGACGCCACTTTTTTGTGGACGTGGTTCCGATCCTAGGACGCCACTTCTTTGTAGACAGACGGAGTACTATTTTTGTGAGCGTCTCTATATTGCAATTTTTACCTAGGTGGTTCCTCGCAAGAAGCAGACAAGCAAAGGCCGCAACTTGGACCCCCTCTCAATTCCTGCCGTGATGTGATGTGACATCCTTGTACTGCGTATTTACCAAACCTTCACCAATTTTAGTTCTGGTTTGACGCAAACCACCGATCAACCAGTAAGGGTGCCTGTACCTACCTTGAGAAACCCGTCGGTTTCATTGGCTACGAACCCCCACCCCGCCGGAAAACGACTCGCAATGCCGTTCGATCCACCCGATTCTGCTGTTCGACTACAAATGTTTCAAGAAAATTGGCCGCGTATGGCATCTATGTGTTGGCACCTTGGAGACAATGAGAACAAATTCTACCGTTGCCGACCGGTACAAATACTGTGTTCGCAAGCGTCGTCACGAACTGTGCGTGATGTCGTGAGTGATGCTGCTCTATTGAGATATTTTCACTGTAGATGTCTAGGGCGTCTTTTTATAGCTCGCATACAGAAATTTTATAAAAACCAATATAATTTTATAGAAAACATAATAAAGAGATAAAAATCCTTCGTTTCAAAGGGGCCTTGTACTAGTAGATAAAACTCTCAGTCATCCCATTTGCAACTCTAATTATCACTCATGATAAAATAAATTTAAAAATAAAGTAAATATCACATAACTACATATTTAAGAGGCAATTTCACAGAACTATAGATTTTGTGTTGAGTTTATCACAAAACTACAGATTTAAAAGTGGTTCTTAATAAGTACTCTCTCCGGTTTTAAATTATTGACACTGTTGACTTTTAACATCAATTTTGACTATTCATTTTATTAAAAAAATTCAAATATTTAAAATTTTATTATTATTTAATTTATTATTAGTGAAATTTAAATAATAACTAATAATTTTATATATTAGAATAAATTTTTAAAATAAGACGAATGGTCAAAGTTGATGTTCAAAGTCAATAATGTCAATAATTTAAAACCAAAAGGGGTATATTTCAAGTGGGTCCCACTTGTCAGGTTCATGAGCACCACCTCTAAAATAAGTAGTTTTGTGATAATTTAGGTGCAAATTCTGTAGGTTTGTCAAATTGTATATTTTGAATTTATAGTTTTACGATAATTATGTCATAATATGTTTAATTTTATGAAGTTTACTCTTAGAAATAAAAACAGTACGCGAGCACCATATGATTAACATGCTTTCAAAAAGATATGTTTATGAATGCCACCGTAATTAAGAGCACTCAGATGACATTCACACGAGCCTACATGTCAATGTCATGGCATATATACCTCAACGTCGAGGACCTTGAGGTGCTCTTCATCTCCAGGTTCTTGAAGCCCATTTTTTGGCGCGGCTGCTATTCCTCACGTCACGTGCAGCACCACTGGCGTCTGGCAGGTTCATTCAAGCTTGCTATACAGTCGGGTCCCGGAGCAAAAGACAACATGCCATAGAGGAGCCGGATGTGTTGGAGGAAGAGGCAGGATGACCATGATGATATAGTTGCGATGATGAGGAGTATAGTGCCGCCATTGAGGAGGAGGATGGCGATGACGGATTTTTTTTTTTTTTGGTATTTTCTCATTCAAATTTGTATTCAAAACTCTTACTGATTAAATTTCAAACATGAACTTCCATGGAGAGGTGGATGAGTCAGCGATGTCCCGTGTCGCTGATCCAGGATGTGATAGAGAGTTCGTACTAGAGTTGCCCAGAGTTAAGAACATACATTAGCTCATTGCTAAGCAATTATCATCACCAGTGAGGTTGCAAACAAATGAACTAGCCTCCAATATAATTCATCCATTTTAAAATTATGGTCACCAACTAGTTTAAATTTTAACTATCACATGCCCAATGAAAAGTAAAAGGCAGCTATAGCACTGCAAAAATGGAACCGAATAACTGATGGTAATATATGAATCACAGGACAGGACGATTTGTTCTTGTTGATGCCAATCTGGTATAGTCCATTTTTATCCTCTTCAGTGTTGCCGCTACATCACTCATTGACATCCTTTGGTCAGGCGACTCGGTCGTGCAGAGCAAACCAAGCTCAAATATTGGGGTCAAAAACTCGCTCCAATCGCCCGAAGAAGACAAGGCGTCTTGCAGCAGCTGGCCGTCGACAACAGAGTCAAGCTCAGATGGAAATGCCTGATGGATCCAGTGCCTGATTCCTTGCTCTCCCTCGAACATTGCATCTGTGGGTCTCTTCCCAGTGAAGACTTCAAAAAGCATGATTCCATAGCTGAACACATCGCTCTTGCGTGATGCCTTTCCAAGAGATCCGTACTCTGCTCAAGAGGTCCATAGAATGGAGTCAAATTATTATTATCAACACGATTGAGTGATAAAATATGTTAGAAAAGATCTAGACTGCACAACATTACAAACAAAGAATTATTGCATACCTGGTGCCATATATCCAAGTGTTCCAGGCATCCTTGAAACGGTCATGGAGTCGTCATCACCCAAAAGCAACTTGGCGATGCCAAAGTCTGCGACATGCGCTGTCATATCATCATCGAATAGCACATTGCTAGGCTTCAAGTCACAGTGCAGAACCAGCTCATGATGCTCGTGGTGCAGATATTCCATTGCCATTGATACGTCTAGCATGGTGTCCATCCTTCTAACAAAGCCTATGTGGCTTCTACCTTCAGAGTGCAAGAGCATCTCCAAGCTACCATTGGACATGTACTCAAGCACCAGGGATCGAAGTTTCATGTTGGAGCATGTGTTTATTATCCTTATCAAGTTTCTATGACGAGCCATGCGAAGCGCACGACACTCAGCATCGAAGCTTCCGATGGCCTTTTCTCGCTCCATGTCTAGCACCTTTATTGCAACCACCAAGCCATTGTCTAGTTGGCCCTTGAATACTTTGCTGAAGCTTCCAGTCCCCAGCAAGTTGTTGTCGCTAAAATTGTCTGTGGCGCGAACAAGCTCACGGTAGGAGACTAAGTTATGGGCCACAGGATCACTTGGATCAGAAAAGGATGCTTGAATAGATCTCTTGCTTTTATGTTTTCTTATGATAAGTAGGTACACACAAAGAGCCAAAGAAGCAAATCCTATGGTGATAATGGGGATTAGAACTTTAATTAAGTGTCTATTACGTGAGTGAGACTTCTCGGGACATGGCGGAAATCCTAGACTAGGAGCACCACAGAGCGCAGCATTCCCATGCAAAGATCGTGAAGTGATGCTGGAGAAAACACCTCCCTCTGGTACCTTTCCTTCTAGCCTATTGAAGGATAGATTCAAGCGTCTCAAGTAGGTGAAGTTGGCAAGAAACTTAGGAATTGTACCATATAGATTATTGGAGGAGAGGTCCAACGATGCTAAGCTTTCTAGCTCTTGAAACGATCCTGGGATCAAGTCCTCAAATGAGTTGTGTGATAGATCTAGGAAAGTGAGCATCCTAAGTTTTCCAAATGATTCCGGGATGCTCCCAACCAAATAATTGGAAGATAAGTCAATAAAATTCACTAGTTTTAGCCCACTAACATCGACTGGTAGTGCACCGATGAGAGAATTGTGAGAAAGGTTCAGAAAAATAATTTTGTCAAGGTGGAATAAGGTAGATGGTATTGTTGAATTTAACTGATTATCAGACAATGAGATGTCTCTTAGCGATGTAAGGTTGCCAATGCTGTCAGGTATAGAGCCAAAGAATTTGTTTCTATTGGTATAGAAAAGTTGAATGCTCCTGAGCTTACCAATTTGTATCGGGATATGACCTGACATTTGATTGTTGCGAACATCAAACACCTTGAGATTTTGTAAATGTGTGATGGATTCTGGTATGGATCCTGTGAGTAGGTTATTATGAAGAGAGATCCAAGCAAGGCTGCTTAAGTTTGATAATGATGATGGGAGCTCACCTGACAACTTGTTTGTTTCTGCTCTAAGTCTAATTAAGTTTGTTGACAGGTTCCCCATATATTCTGGGAGTGCTCCGGTGAAGGAATTATTATAGATGTTAAGGACCTCAAGTTGCCTGCAATTGGAAAGGGAGGACAGGAATTCAAGATCTCCGTCAAAATTATTTGATGTCAATCTAAGCTGGGTAAGATTTGGGATGTTCCCAATTGTTCTAGGTATAGAACCGGACAATTGATTTGATTCTAGAATTAGCCAAGACAACTTAGATAAATTTCCTAGAGAGGGTGGAATTGCACCTGTTAATCGGTTGCTTCCTAGATGAAGATGCCATAGATCTTGCATCAGACCTATTTCTGGTGGAATGGGTCCAGTCAGGTTGCAGAAAGAGATGTCTAGTAAAGAAATGTGGGTGAGGTTGCCAAGAACACCTGGGATGGACCCAATTAAGTGAAGTCCGCCCAAGAAAAGACCAGTGAGGTGTGTCAGCTGAGCTAACCATGTTGGTATAACATCAACAAAAGAATTTACAGACAAATAAAGATGTTGTAAGTGTTGGCATGCTGCTAATCCCTGTGGAATTCGGCCCTGAAAGTTGTTTTCACCGATAGAAAACCAGGAGAGCATAGGCAGGTTGAAACTGCGATTGTTAGGAATTTCTCCAGCTAGATTGTTAGAACCCAAATTGATTCTTTGCAGCCTAGACATGTTGAAGATGGTTTCAGGTACTGTGCCGACAAGGTCATTGTCTTGTAGGAATAAATAGCCAAGCATGGGCAGGGATCCCACACTGTGTGGTACCAGACCTGATAGGTGGTTACTTCCAAAGTGGATGTAAGTCAGAGAAGGCGTGGCATTGAACAGATCAGGAGGTATATGGCCACTCAACTCATTCGAAGCCAGTGAAATATTTTCAAGTTTGCGTAGATTCCGTAGCAGCCCTGGTGGGATATGCCCCGAGAGGATGTTGTAGCTTAAGTAAAGAAACCTGAGGCTCGTAAGGTTTCCTATGGAACTGGGAATGGAGTTAGCAAGGCGATTCTGAGTAAGAACAAGATACGCAAGCCGTTGCAGAGTGCCGATCTCGGCGGGGATGGAGCCGGTGAGGTCAGTGTTTGAAAGGTGCAACCGAGTGAGGAAAGAGAGGTCACCGATGTGCGAGGTGAGCTCTCCTTGGAGAGGTGTATCGTTCAGAACCAAACCAGTGACGCGCTGCCGACGACGACGGCTACACGAGACACCGACCCAGTTGCAGAGCGATACATTGGTTCTCCAGCTGCTGGCAAGGACGCCAAGAGGATCCGAGAGCTGAGCTTTGAAAGCCAGCAGCGCAGCGAGGTCGAGGTTGCTACCGGTAGCGCTGGGTCGAGTCGGTTTCAGAGAGGAAGAAGAAGCGACGCATGGTGAGAGCGCCGGGATCAGCGAGAAGATGGCCGACAAGTACAGTAGAGCGACTGGTGAGCATGCCATTTGGAAGAAGCAGGTGCTTGTTTTATCTCGCTTGTTACCGCGTCTTGATCGCAGGAACAAGCTAGCAAGGATGTTTTTGTGTAGTAAAAGTTAGGACTTAGGATAGCTATCTATTTATAAGCATATTTTGCACATCAGGATAACCCGTTGCTGTCCAGTGTGAATAGGTCGGTTAAAGTCTTCAAGGATATGCCAAGATATCTTATATATTGGGGCAGGTGGAGTATGGTTCTGCTTCCCAGATGTAATTTGTCAAAGGATAAGAAATTTATAAGATTTTTTTTCATCGCGAAGAATTCGTCAGTCGGCTTCTTCAACTTACACATTTAAACTATCGCTATGCGACATAAAGAAGAACGTTAAACATTTCGAATGATGCGACACAAAGAAGTATCGGTGTTTGCGGGCCGGCCTGTTCATAGTGCAGACAGTCAAAAGTCTCCAGACCAAATCAAAGGTAAGGTAGAAGTTTGGTGCGCTAGAGACGGGTCTTTTGTTCTTCTCTGTTTTCGCGTAATGGCTGAGGCGAGAATTTTTCTTGTTACTAAGATTTTTTTTTTTTTGTGAAATTGAATTAGTTCCTGTAAATTTTAGCGAAATTCCTCATGCTTTCCAAAGCGAAGTTCTTGGTTGTACGCTTTACTTTGATTAACTAGTGTGTGTCGTTCTTTACTGGGTAGCTGGAGAATCACGGAAAAATTACTACTAGCTTGCTTCGATGATTTGACTCCTCTCATTGCCTTTTATTATGAAATGATACAAAATCATACAAATAAGAAAGGAATCGCATTTTTATTTGCTAGAATGCAACAAAACGGGAAAGACACGAACAAACTGTTGTACAAACAGCATCGCACATCACAAACGGATTATTCTCAGAACTCATTCAACAGCTCGATGTACACGAAAATCCTGACAATGCGCCACCCTGGTTTTACGCCCATGGTACCCTAAAACCTTTATCTGTTTCCCTACGATAACAGAAATCTAATGGAAGCCAATGGGCTTCCTACAGCACTAAACATCAAAACAGGTCTGTTGTTACATGCTAGGCTGATAAAACATGGCGCAACAAGGTAATATTGCGCTCCATTCCTCTTCCAGTCAGCGAAGGCGGCGAAGCAGAGAGATGGCCGCTCACAACAGCAGTGGTCGCACAGCTACACCCGCTGTCGTTAATCTGGAGAACCCTGCCGGTCACACTGAAGAAATTGGTGAAAAACAAATCTAAGCTGCATATGAGGAAGGGGAAGCATTCATCGCTTTCCACTCTTTGATCTTTGAGCTATCAAACGAATGGCCTGCTTTCCGAGCTCCATGTTCTCAGATCTTCCATTGTCTAACTGAACAGAAAGCATGCCACTGATGATATTAGACACAACCCCTTGGTGCCTGCATAGATGAAGAATAATTTTGAGTCATATGTTTCCTCTTTCTAGTCATAAGAAAAAGAATCAAATACCAGATGTGCATAAGGTGGGCGTTCTAAACAACACCATTCCACTATGTAGTTCCATTATCGAGAATATAATGATATTTACTTGGAAAATGGTTAAATAAGCAAACAAAAAACTACCCCCTCCGTCCATGATTCATGTGCGTATTTGCCAGAGTTTTTTCTATCATCATTGGGCGTATTTCAGTTGGCCTCCTCAGCATGCGCATGACTGCTAGCAGGGAAGTTACTAGCATGCAGGGAGTTACAAGCATGTGCGGTATGAAGCACATGCAGAAGCGCCATGCAGGATTAGTCCCCGATTGATTGCATGCAGGACAGCCATGCAGAGCACCGGCCATTACTAAGAAATCAAAGCGTTAAGCACAGGATGATAGCAGGAGTTACAAGGGACAGTTTAAACACTTGGTCTCTGTGCTGTGGCCAAATACGCACATGAATCATGGACGGTGGGAGTAATTTGTTACTCCAGATATATATATATAGGGGATTAAGACCAAAGAAATGCAAATGCTTCATCAAGCACAGCAGGTGGCTGAGGCAAACTCAGTTGATAAACACAAGATAA
This sequence comes from Zoysia matrella, assembly GCA_001602295.1. NCBI lineage: Eukaryota > Viridiplantae > Streptophyta > Magnoliopsida > Poales > Poaceae > Zoysia > Zoysia matrella. The sequence continues at coordinate 6,087 of BCLG01000982.1, read as the reverse complement.
AATTAAAAACAAAGGTATAATAAGAAATTAGGTTAAATAGAAACTAACCATTTGCCATCAGAAGCTAGATGGACCTCAATCCTCTTTCCGATCGCATCCTTGCCCAACTTGCGTAATATCCAATTCGCATCCATTACTTCAACATCTGTGCTCGGGTGATGCCTCTTGGCAGATTTCCCATCCGAACCATCCACCTTATCCATTGAAGGCCTCTTCCTCTTTGATCTCTGGCCTTTAGCAACATTTAACTGGTCGTCTTGTGGAGAAGACCACACAGTCAACCCTTCTGGTTGAGAGGATTGTGTGCTTGGCTGCTCGAAATGTGGACGTTTAAATTTAAGCTTGAGCAATGATGGCTTCAATTTGTCAGGAGATTCAGAGGAAAATGAAGGAGCTCCTAGGTTCTCATTTAATTGACTACCATGAGATTGTTTATGTCCTAATGATCTGTTTCTTGTACCGCTTTCGTTTGCATTTTCCATTGCAGAAAAAATAGCCATGCTCCTTTTTCCAGTCGCATGCTTTTTTGAGGTACCAAGATCTCCCAATAGGCTATTTCTTTTATGTGACCCAGTTTCTCTAACTAGCTTCATTACACTTTTTTCTTTTATTTCCCTTGAGTTTTTCAGCTGGCTTGTCACATCCACTTTCCCTCCTGAAAAAAAACAGTGGTGCCTTAAATTTAGACCTCAACAAAGCAACAATATTGATACTTCAAAACCAAATAAGAACTAATGGCATATTTACCATCAAGCAAAGGATTAAGGCTATTTCTTTTAAAAAAAGAAATGAATGTTGAATAGAGAACATAAATAAATAATTAAGAAATAGAAAAAGATGAAATCACATGCAGGGATGAGCAAAATATAAACTACAAACACCACGTCAGAGTATCAAGCATATCTTTTGAATGTTTGGTCAATGATATGGGCATATGGCTCACATGATTCCTTAGGAATGCAAAACTTGCAATTTTTGGCTCCTTGGGATTAATCTGAAACTCATTCAATGGACAAAACTGATCCACCGCAGACTTTAGGGATAACAGACACAAATGGTTGTGTTTTAACAGGAAAATGCTAAGGATTCAAAACTCAATTTTGTTGATCCTTGAATCTTTTTGCTTTCTCTGTGGGTTACTAAAAAACAAAACCTGAACAGGCTAAAGTTAAATTCTAATAAAGACACAATAAAAAGAAACCATGGAATTTCCCATAATACAGAACCGGATACATTAAAATGGTAATTGCCAAGCCATACCGTGCGTTGAACCCTGCTCTTGCTCTCTTTGAGAATTTGATGGTTCAGACATGGGAGAGTCACCCCTACTTTTGTGCCGAGAACCAAGATTGATAACCAACTTGGTGCCTTTCCCTGTGTTACTTTTGGGAGAGTTTTCCTCACCTGCATCCTTGAGATGTAAACTTGAAGCCTTACTTCCTTTAATCTTGACTTTGGGTATCATGTCAGCATTGACTACCCCAGCCTTCACAGATGAGGACTTTAAATTCTTATCAGAGCTTCGAGTTGAAGGTGAAATATATCCATTACCCTCATTCTTAAAAGAACCAAGATCATGATCAACATCTACATTTTGATCTCCCAGATGATTTGAAGATCTAGCATCATGCCTTCTCTCCAAAAATATCTCATCCTGACCATCAACTGTTTTATTATTCTGAGAGCCTTTCCTTTTGGAATGTTTCTTGCTTGAACCAGGACTCTTGAGAACAATCTTCTCTTGCTCAGGTGTCTCTGATTGAGGTTTAGTGTTGTTACTTTTCAAAGAAAATTTTAGAGTGTTTCTTCCCTCATTTTTCAATACATATGCACCAAGTTTTTTATCATCAGAGTTTGGACGAGATGGTGAGACATCTTCAAGAGAAGGCAGCGCAGCAGCAGCCCGTAAACTAGCCATAAGATCCTGGTCAACAGTGTCCCTCCTCTTCCAAAGTTCTCGAATCGCATCATCAATGTCCCTAATCTGAACATAGAAAAAAAAAAGGTGTTAGATAAAACAGCAGGGACATAGGTGACAGGATGACAGAAACAGTTAACACCTGGGAGCATTCGCCACGGCAAGCTGCGCATGTATATTGGAGGTTTGTATCAGCTTGGAACTGTTGGTACTTTTCCTCACTGCATAAACATGTATAACAATGGTAAGGTATCCACCTGAAAAAGGAAGGGTGGGAGGGCAGATGGCAAAGCAAAAAAGTTGGGGGATAATATTCATATATAGTTTAACATTCATACAGACCTGATACCATCACACTCAATATGGACCCACTTTTCACAAACATCACAGCAAACCATAGGTATTACTTCGGAGTCTCTATACACCTGAAATAGGAGAATCCCAACAGAAAATAACATATAAGCATGTCAATATAATGAAAAAGAATATGGCATTACTGTGTATATGAACCCCAGCTGATACATAGGTTCTTACTTAAGAAGAATATAAATGAAGTCCCAGTCAAAAGAACTTTCAACTACTATAAATCACTATACAATTTCATTCATAAATTGTGATGCCTGTAACAAAAATAATCCTAATGCCCTCAAATGAAAAGTGCTAGATAAACTACAGATCTACAAATAAACTACGAATCAGTAATGCATAAACAGTTCTTGTATATGGAATAAAGTGCTCCAGACAAGAAAACATGGTGTTTCAGAGGTTCTGGCAAAACTTTTAAGTGTTGACTGCTAATAGATATTGGTTATATTAAGTTTGGGAACAACGCAATCATATTCGTAGATTATTCTTGCAAAGGTCATTCAAAGCTATGATCCAGAGTATACACATAGGAGCTACCTTCAAGCAAATTGGGCAATAGTTTCCTTTCACAAACAATCGCCCACAAGCATCACAGCATGTGTACCCCAAAAACCACCTGCAGATCAAAATTAAGTGTTACAGAAATCATAAGACAGCAGGTTCAAATTCAGAAAAATAAAGATCGAAATTTGAATCAGGACCTTGTGCTATGGCCACTCCCAGGCACACCAGATCCACAACTGTGACACCTTGTATGTTTTGGACATAAGTATGGCCCATTGGTAACATTCTGCAACATTATATTGTTAACTGAAAATACCCGGATGCAATTTTGTATAAAAAAAGGTTGTGGCCAAGAAGGGGAGCACATGGTGTTTGTACCTTGTGCGATGGTTGCTGGCAGTAACAGTGATACGCACCATCACACCTTTTACAAAACATCAACTTATTGGGATCACCAGGCCGTCGGCAAACCTATATAGATGACAAGTATTCATATTACACCAAAGCAGTACAGAAGCAGGTGTAGTTATCATGTAACAGTGGTAGGCTTTGATATGCAGATTTAAGTTAGTGTATACCAAAATACTTAACTTTGAAAACGTGAATTCAAATGTTTGGTATCACAACAAACATTTTACAATGATACAAGCTTATTTACTGTGATTTGTGGTAATTTGCATATTATACCCTGTAATACACATTTTTTACAATTTAACTGTGAAAATATAATACAGGAACACTTGGCAATGAAAAAAGGGCAGCCCAATGCTACGTGGCTCCCACTTTTGATAATGAATTTAAAATATTATTGTTCCGTACTACCTCTGTCCATAAATATAAGTATTTTTTGTTTTAGTCAAAGTCAAACTCTTTTGACTTTGACCATTAATAATAGAAAATTAATTATATTTTATAATATATAGGTTATGTTATTAGATTATTCATGAAACATACTTTCATAATATATAACTGTTTATATTAGAAATTATCTAAAATTTTAAATATTATCAGTCAAAATTGATTGAATTTAACTTTGACTAAAGGCAAAAATTCTTATATTTGTGGACGGAGGAAGTAACAAATCTAGAAGTTCTTACATGTGTGAGCTTTCCATGTCTAAAAAGTTTAAATGTTGGATATGCCCCACGCCAATTATGGATGAAATTTACTTTAGAGAGGCAGTAGAGTGTATATAAGCAAATCTAGTCACTTTTTCTTTCATACAGTTGATCTACATACTCTTGGATCAAAGATATTGACATGAATGCAAGGGAAGTGCAGAGAGAGAGAGAGAGAGAGAGAGAGAGAGAGAGAGAGCACCTCACAGCTGCGACATGAGGGACAGACCCATGAGCTTATGTGGAAAAGATCTAGAATGAACAAAAACTTATCAGAGATAAGCAAAATATGTCCTGGAGGCAACAATAGGAGAAATTTGTATTACCTCTATGCTCCCCCCAGTTTTTCAAACAATTTCTATGGTATCTTTTGTTGCAGAGTTTACATGGAAGCATTTTTGCAGCCTTTGTGCTGCCCTCATTTTCACCTGAGAAGCATAAACGGCACATAACCTTGACAGCGGCATTTCCTTGATCTTCTCCATCCCAGTCCTCTTCATCTCCTTCAGCCTCCTTGGAAAGAGCATTGCAACCATCTCATTTGAGGAGATAGACCCAACAAAACGTACAGAAAAAAAAGGAAAGTGTACAACTCATTTCTTGCTTTAAGTAAAGATGTGAAAACTAAAAACCTAATAGCTTCGCCACACCCTAACTTGGCACAAGACAGCTAGAGGTACTGCAGAATTTTATGCAGCTAAAGAATAATACAGAAAGACTTATATGCAGAATATGAATGTTGATAAGGCACTTTCCCATTACTGTGTACTGACTGGATTAAATCCATGATGAAGAGAAAGGAACCCACAGCAAAACTGCACAGTCACTAACATGAGGTTTGGGTCCACATGTCAGCAATTGCTACCGCACCGTGCCATATTGATCCATGTCCACCACAAAAACATTGATAAACAGTGAATATAGAATGTAACAAGATGAGTGAAGTTATGGCATACAGCACGGGTAGAATGCACGAGAACCTACTAGAAAAACGGTTCAGCTTTTAAAGATAGATAGTGCTACATTCATTTATAGCACCACTGCATGGCTATTTCCAGAACAAAATCCTGCACGGATAATAGTACTCCAGATTGCAGACCCAGGTAACATCTACGAACAGCTCCAAGCGCTAACAGCACAAACACGTGGGTACACAAAGCACAGGAGTCATCATGCCGATAACTGTTTGGACACATTCAAACTACAACCTAGCATTCTGTTCAATAAACTAGGTTGCCTGATAGGAAACAAAAAGAAACGGTTACAGGCAAAAAAACAAATCATATATCTTAGAACAGCGCAATAACTGAAAACAAGCACCTTTCCAACTTGATCGTAAAACTAGGAACCCAAAAATTCTAAACCCAGCGACACAAACTACCATAATAATGCAAACAGCACCATGAGTTCTGCCTGGTACATCTAGCGCGACCAAGGTCATCCAGAAAATGCATACGTAAGGTCATGCATCCCATTTGCCCTAGAAGCTCAGCTTCCCCATGAGGTCGTCCATCAACAGGATCCGCATGAGCAGACCCGATAGCGTGTGGCTGGCTCCCCGGCAGCATTCCCATTGATGACCATGATCCCACCATTTTCTTGCTGGCAATATGGCATGCCCCAAATGAAGAACTAGCTGTGCATGTGCACGACTAACAAGTCATGGAGGCGATGCACCATTATATCAATTGAGTTTCTGCTCTAAAATCATGGAAACAACCCCCAAACAAAACTTTCTTGCGATTAGTAGGCATTTGTACAATCCTAGCGACAAAAGGTTGCAACTTTCTATGCTGGACAATGGTTTATGAGCATGGAGCCCAAGAATTCCTATGAAACCATGACAAAAACCTAGCGTTTCCAAACACACGCATCCACGCATACTGCTATCCTGTGGAAGCTAAACAGCTAAAGGCCAGGAGGCGCAACCACATAACTTCTCTGACGAAGCAAATTCACACTCCATAGCAAGAAATTCAGCCTGAACCCTATCCAGGACGCAGCAAACCATTAACGCTCGAGCAAGGAGAGAGAGGGGAGAGATCCACTCACCGGCGATCCGAACACCCCGGCCTCGAGCCTCCTAGCTTGGTCCTCGGCCGCGGCGGCACCGCGCTGCGCCGCAGCCCGGCGCGCCTCGTCCTCCCCTTCCTCGGGCGTCGGCTCCACCGGCGGGACCTC